>MNPL01032574.1:50295-107893 GCA_002081605.1 Tropilaelaps mercedesae | reverse complement strand
GCACCTACGTGTCTCCTCCAGTCGCAAGGCGCATACGAATGCACCAAGCCACCGAGCTCGACATCCTCCTCATCCGGATCAATGGGATATTTATACATTTCTCCTCCAATGATGTTTCCTTTCTATTTACGGCTCGCGCAGTCGATTGTCTCCGTTATCGACCCACTCAATAAAATTTGCCTGATCAGTGATCACCACGATTACTTTTTATTGACCTTGCCCGACAGATATTGGTTGTCTGACTGTTCCTTGTTTTGCGTGTTCAGGGTCAACGGATTGCTGTACGTGAGCCTGGGTTCCAGTGCACCAGCTACTCGCTTTCGATGTCTACTCGCTATTCCTCCTATTTACCGTATTTCAATGCCAATTCGCTCTGTACTATTCATTGCATTAAATGTGCACCGGCTGACTGGCCGCTGTTTGTCCTTAGCGAACTCGGCTGTCCGATGAGCTCTTGAGGGCGTCAGCAAATGCGCGAAAATTCAAATAAGCGCGCTCTTTTCAGAGCACGAAAGTGGAGCAGCCATTCTGTCCTCCCGTTATTCTTCGACTTTTACGCGACGATACGAAAACGACGATGGCCGAGACGACGATTCAATCCCACCTCGAATGGGGACTCGAGAACCACTTTCGTGAGGACACTCGAGAGTCACTGAAGGGCAATGCAGATAGAAATTTGACAGAAAGTTGATGACAAAGAGTGACTAGAACGTAGATCTCAAGAGGCATCTTGGGGGCCGGAAGACGAAAAACGGATTTTCATCATTTTTACTCATCTTCCTCATTCTACTTCTGCTTCTTTTTCCCTTTTTCCTCTCCGTAATTCTTCAACCACCTCTGCGTCCGTGGACTTTTCGGCGTCGCAATCGTCGTCCTCTTGTACTTGTTCCTGCCCTCGGCCGGCGCGTCCTTCTTATTTGTGGGGACTCGTCTCTTCGTTCGTTCGCTGCTCGCTCTCCGTTCGTTTCTCGATCTGCTGCTGCCTCCGCTGTTCACATTTCGAATGTCCTCCACGCCCCGGTTAGGCCAACCGATTCTTTGCTTCTCCATTTTGAACCCTTTTTCCTTTATTCTTTTTTGTTCGTACTTTTCGTCGCCATACTCCTTTCCGCTTTCGTTCCGCCGCTACGTAGAAAAGGCATCAAAATCGTCTTCTCTTCTCGACGCCCTTTTTTCCCTCGGTCGCGGTTTACGATAGAGCGGCCGAGAGAAAGAAAGAAAAAGTCCCTGTTCCTTTCTCGTAAACCGCGAGTCAAAAGGGGATAAGGAAATAGTAGATGTTGGATGATGATGCTAGCGGATCGCCCGTTCGTTTGTCGCTGGGTTGGTCGTGCAATGCGCGGTCTCTTCATTGAGACAGGGCCACGCGAAAGAGGAGTGAACAGGCGTTGGCACTGAGGAGGAATTCGATGAACTCGGGAGCACTGAAGAGGTAGAGCAGTCAGGAATCAGAAGTCAGGAAGGGGAGTACGAGTTGCGTTGAGGCAGATAATCGAAACAGACTCAGAATCGGATAAGCGAACCCACAACATGAACTCAGATATAGAGACACACATACAAACACACACGCACATACGCACACATGTGCTCAGTGAAGCCACAGCGAATGGGTTGAGACAAGAATAGGTTTCATCCCCTAGCCGTTGGGAGTTGACAAGGGACAGTGTCGTTGTTAATGTCGCTGACGCCTTCTAAGTACTCATTGCTCTCTATTCGAACGCTACTCGGGGCATCAGTCATAGAGACCTCTGTATAGGGTTTTCGCTTCTTCAGTGTGAGCTTCTTCTGGAGTTGTCTGTTGGGATGACGCGAGAGATCTATAGCTCTCCGCCGGCCACTGTTAAGGTGATGGCGGTAGTGATTTATGTCTAAGCGTGACGGTTTCGCGATCAAAGCAATCGCACCGATGCCTTCCCCCAGACTCGTCGAAATGACAATGAGGTTTGTCAATGGCCTTTAGCTTATTCCCGAAGAGGTGGCTGCCCCCTTATGTCGAACCGAGCCGCGCGATCACCAGCGGGTCTCAGAGTTTCGGTTGGCTGAAATTACTTTTGGTAAGAAGTCAAGGAAGGTGCAGAGAGATGAGAAAGGGGGCGGCGGTGAAGATACCACAGGAATTCAATAGGTCGGTTGTCATTGAAGTGACGTCGACTTTGTCTGCCGCGTTCGGTTTGAAGCAGTCTTTTCCTCCCCTCCTCCTTAGGCATCCTGAAGGGCAGCCGGAATAAGTTAAGTGGATAAGATAGAGGTGCAACGTTTGGCTGGATTTAGGTCCAGAAAGAAGGGAACGCACGGTGGACAGCGATGGACAACGTTATCATCGTCAGCTTGTAGACAACCAAATTTCAACTTCGCGTTACTCTTAAGAATATTATACATTGTCAACAGCTGTAGCGGCTTGTCCATTGACCATTTCAAGAGGGAAAGATAGGGGGTAAGGAAGGAGGTGCAGGCTGTGGCTATCAGCTCAGAGACACAATTTGGCCGATGTCGACAGGGCACCAGATGTTTGCCTTCGTGTTACTGAAGATTAAATCAATTGAAATCGACTCCAACTGCTGGGCCCGATGTCGCAGTTCACTATGTAACAGTTTGTCAGATCTTTTCCTCAGACGGCATACCCGTTAGGGGAGAACATTTTGCACCGCAAAAAAATATATACCATCCGTGGTATAGGGCTGGCGTCATATATCGAATACAGGCGATCTATATAGATCTAATGCAAGGCTGCGTTATGGCTAACGCTAATTTCCAGAATCCGCAATTATCGAATTATTCGATATGTTAGCAATGGGTATTTTTCGGCAGCCTCCGGTGCTCTCCCTCGTATATCGTGAAGTTCTTCAATGCGCGTGTGTCTGAATATGATCCTCACCTTTTTTTCAAAAATTTGCTATCGAAATATGTTGGAAAATTACGAGGCAGTGTCCCTCTCGTTCGAACCGATTTTCCTGTACTCGTTGCTCCTCGGATTACCCCCTACGTATGTATATTACTCAAAAATATGCTTGTGTCTACTATGCAGCCTCATTTGCTTCATAAGAAGGCGTGTGTTGGATATGAATGGATCTTATATGGGTGATACGGTGTATGACCGGCTTAGCTTGCAGTCTCTGGCGGTCCCATGTTGCCTCGTCTGACCATCATCCAGTTAATGCTAAAGCGTCCACACAGGACAGGGTCGGTTTGGTAGAAGGTGGGTATTCTGCTTAGGTGAAATTATTCGATCGGGGGATGATGTCAGCACCCGCGCACGAAGAAGCACTGCCGCCTCCCAGGACGCGAAGGCGCGGATTGAAGACCGCTCATTCAGCGCATGTTTGAAATTCCGGGGTTGGTACAACGATTTTTGCTCACTGGTCCTGTTCAGCGCCGAATATGTTCTCAGACAAAGTTTGACTGTACGATAGATATCAAGCGTATTTCAGACGTCCTGCGTCCGTTATGACCTGCAAAGGGCAGAAAGAGGAAGTATTCGCTGACGTTTATATCGAAATGTATTCGTTGAGAGTAGATCAAGGTTCTTTGCAGCGAAAGATGCAGTTGCAGGCGGACGACGGCGTATGTCAGAGCAAGCATAGAACCTAGTATCGAAGAGCACCAATGAGTATGCAGAACTTAACAATTGGATAGTTCAAGGTACGGTACGATACAAATGCACAATTAAGTGTCTGCAGATATATTCAATTAATCGGCAAAAAATTTTGGAGACACGACATTTGCTCAGCATAGCGTGGCCCGATCAATGCAGCGGCGAATGGAGCCAACTTAGAAACAAGCTAAGTAATAACATTCTCTTCTCAGGAAAGAAATGCTCCTTAGTAATGGCGTTGTAACCGAAACAATAGTGACCGATATTTTCAAGGCTGCCAGTATAATATTCGTAATCGAGATGTTATGCTACACAATGCACATTCACATAGGCAAAAACACATATCTCTGCCGTCTATGGAAACGTGTGGCAAAAGGTGATAAGTTAAAATTATCCACCTTACGTATTATAGCTAATGTCTGTATGACGTAATTTGGGCTATGTAGATTTTTATTGTGGTTGAGCTGACATAAAAGGAGTATTGTATTAATAGTGGTTTCGTATGACTCTAGTTTTGGCCTAGAAGTTGCCAGACACTTATGTCTGAAATTTAAAAACACGCATTCCTTTTGAAGGCCTACCGTTGTAAAGTGGCAATTGAATGATTTTAACGCGTTCAGTATACTCGCACATGTTAACTTACTTAAGCAGACGCCCATAACTCGGGAAACATAAATATAGGGCTCACACTTTGCATAACCGAATAATCTGAAAGTTGTATTTGTCGTTTCTTTGAACCGCATGACAAGAAATACCATATTATGCACTGCCAATTGTAGCAGAGCGTACAAGGTACGTTTGGATGTTTTAAAGAAACCCAGTTCATGAAAGAAGAAAAAATATATATACGTATATGGGCGACAGATATTCCCAGTGACATAACTGAATGAACCAAGCGTCATGCCTGCTTCAGTGAAACTATTTAAACTTCCTAAAACGTGGCGAAATTCTGCAGGAAAACCGCCTTGCTTGTTGCATCTATTGTTAACCACAGCTAAAAACAGACAAATTTAGTTCCTTGTGTTCAAAAATTAAGCTGAAACGAAATGTACTAATGAAGAGACAGACGATAACTGCTACTTCAACGGATTGTGTTGCTCGGTGGGACTATTTGACACAGCGTATTTGTGTCTCCGTTTTATCCACTACCTCGTTGGGTCTGACACTATCGCTCAACATGGTATACGACATACTTTTGCATAGATGTAAAGAGCTGTGCGGTTCCCCGCCTCTGCTTCTTGGCTGCTAATGGAATTTCTTAACCGTTCTGAAGTGGATCTGTCCATGTGGGACTTGCATGGTGATGATGATACGTGGCATAGAACAAGTGAGTAGTCACAGCGAGTGCAATATCAGAGGGAGTGCAATGCAAATGGAATCTGCGGCAAACCGGACTTGTCTGTCGTAATATATGGATTACAACCGGTTGCCTGCTGCAACGGTCTCGTATGGAGCTGTCACAAGCATAGCTGTAGTTCTCGGTAACGAATCTCACTGGTTAGGTTTGATCATAATCGTTACTTGTTCCTCGCCTTCATCGACTTCTTTGACCATAGTCTCTGTGCGCCTGTCTTGAAAAGGAACTGAAGCCATGAAAATTTGTCGACTTCAGAGATAGGAGGAAGGTCTCCACTAGAAGGAAGACTTTTGTAGAGCTTCTCTAGGTCTCTATACCTTGTTTCGGAAGTGACATGTACTGTTTGACACTGTGCGAAGTCACTGTGTTAGACGGGCATAACGCCCTGCGCACGCACGTGTCACTGTGATTGCCGCCCGAGAAGCGTTTCAATTTAGCGGCTTCCCGATGTCGGCACACACACACAGACACTTGTATTTTAATTCCTAACGGGACAACAGCGGGAAATAATACTGGGAAACGAATGAACTGCTGTGTAGGGAACAGAATCAGCCCAACAAACGGTTCACAGTTAAGGATTTTCAACTTTTGAGAAAAAATCGATCTTGCGAGCGTAAGATCGCGTATTTCCTCGTTATGGTAACCATTAGAGAAGCTAAGAAAACAATATTACCTTAACGCAGGTAGTAAAACTCGGAGGTTAATAAATATATTCTCACATTATATACGTTTATAGCTTCTATATTTACAATACGATATTTAGGAGACGATATTATTATATTTACTTCGCCCCCTTTTCTTAAAATTTTTGTACTTGCCATGTTCAGTGCTCTTTTTGTTTTCTGTAAGGCGTTCTTATTACCAGTAATCCACGTCTTCGTTCTCAGAGAAATTGAAGAGAAAATGCAATGCAAGTTTGCTTTTATTCTGTCAAGAAGGGAAGTGATATCTCGGCGTGTTTTCTCGAAGTGTTTTCTCGGCATCCGTCCTAAAGAATTAACGAGATATCCCAACACATGTAATCGTTAAGCTCCATAAATGAAGCCGAGTTGTCAACACCCCAGAACGACGTGAATGCCAGCGAGTCGTTGTTCTATCTTCTAAAAGCAACGCCATCATGCGCACCCCCTCTATTCGGGCTGATTTTCAGTATCACGTAAATGGAAAGCTCTGCCGCGCGATTTGCAGCTAACAAACGGACCAAGTCCCCTCAGTGGATTAGAGTTAAGCAGATCAGATAACTCCGCGCACACCCGCCGACGGTAGGAGCGTACCAGTGAAGCTTCACTCCTTCCCCCATGAAACTGCTCATTTGGGCTGGTTTGTACCTGCTTCTGTAGCAGAATGTGGCTGGGCACTTCGAATCTGGCGACGGCTCAAGCACACGCTCGCACAGTCACTCACGTAGGGTGCCTTCAAAAGGCTAATGACTACCAACTGCACGATTTATGCTCCAAAACGGTTTCAACACGAACCCGCTCGGGCCCTGGGGTCTGCCTTGCAGTGAAATTACATTAGTGAATGAGTCCACGAGTACGCATTGTTTCGTCGGATGATATTCTCACCATGTTTCGGTATGGACGCTATCATACAACTCAATTTTTTACCTTTGCAAACGCTATAGCAATTTAAGTGCTACGAGCTCTGCTGGCGTTGCCTACATTTCGTTTGGATCCCTTAACTTTTCAAGAGCTTTTCGCCCTCTCTTTTCATCAGGACGTAACCTCATTCAGCGGATTCACTCATCCCGTTGTAATATACTCTCCATCTATCCACCTACACTACGTATCTATTTACCACTTTTTTGGGGGGCCAGGTAAATGCTTGATACTCATGCACCGCTGCAACCAGAAAGTGGCTAGTGCGGAAACTCAGGAACCCCCAAAAACTCCCTTTTCCCCCATTCTCTCAATATTAAGTGTTAATAACACTGCGTTGAGACCATGAGAGGGGATAAACACCAGACCTCCAACAACCGCCGACTGAGATTGCCTTACATTAGTCGATAGAGCGGCATCCGCCTCTCGCCTTAAGAATGATGCAAGAGCTCATCATCACCTGGTAGCAAATCGGTTGCCCCCCTGACGTCCCTCCCTCGGGGACCCTTCGGACGCTTCCTCTCCGGAAGGCTCCAGTAACTTTCGCTCGGGAACTCTGGCGTCTAGCTTTTTCTAGTGTCCTTCTACTTTTCACGATGGCGTCGGGCGATCGTGTTCCGTCTCGCCAGATTCGCGGCAGAGTAATCGCATGGTCCAGCATCTCTTTCACCGACGCTGGCCGAGATAACCCTTCTACTCTAGACCGTCTTACCTCGGCTAAAAAGGGGCAACGCACAACCATGTGTTCAATGTCGTCTCCCCACTCTAGCACAAGACGCACTTATCGGGGTCAGATTTCCCAATCTTCACTATATAGGCTTGGAATTGTCTATGGCCTGAAAGGACCTGGGTTATCTTATTGGTTAGCTCGCCACTGTTGTCTAGCCATTGCCTAAGGTACAGGATGCACGACCATTCAGTCTGCCACTTGTTGATGGTAGCGTTTCTCGCCGCTGTCGGGTCTGGCTGATCGTCGAGGAAACTTGGGCCTGTCCTGTAGTGTGCTCTGTTGTCAGGCAGTTACCAGGACCGCGAGATCATCCGCAGGCGAGAGCTTCGACGCCCTCTGGCAACCCCTCGAGTTCCAAAACACCGTCATAGGCCAGATTTTACCGGACAGGTCGAAAGATCGAACCTTTCGGAACTCTTGGTGCTCTTGAGCTTTGACGAAATCCTTTTCCACCCCCTCCAGTTCTTTTTCTGGGCTCCTTCTCTGCAATTGGCTGGCCTACTTGTTTTTTTAAGAGGCTCTCTTGCTCCTCCAGGAACTCTTCCTGGGTTTACACGACCCTCCTGTTATATATAGCCCTCCTGTTCGCCTCTCTGGCTTTCCCTACGGACGCCGCCAGCCGCCATCTCAGCGAGGTCACAATCCCAGCCTGGTTGACGACCCCTCTCTCTGCTGCTTCGCCTGGTGGCATTGGCAGGGTTGTGATCATTGGCCTGAACGGATCGCACTGGCTCTCCTCCATTCTTCCAATCGTCATCTGCATCCAAGAGGCCTGGTTGTTTACCCCTTCAGTTGTAAGCAAGGTGGGAAGCCCTATTCTCAGTAGTACGTTACCAGCATTCTTTTTTTTAGTTTCTCCATATTTATTCTTCCTTTTTTTTTGAGATCCAGTGTCAGTGCTTCACATCATTCCGCAGCAAGGGTACGGGGCGTGGTGTGGCCTTTGTAAGGCACCCTCCCATGGCCCCACATAGTCCTCGAGAGAACTGGAGCTATCTGACATTCGTGTCTATTGCCCGGCGGTCCCCACGAGGAGACGTCCAATTCCATACCACCCACCTACCTGCCTACCTACCTAACTGTCTGGCTACCTACCTTCTTTTTTGGTGGTCTGGGAAAAGCGTGATACCCATGCGTCGCTGGCGGCCTGTAGCGACTAGTGTGGAACTCACAAACCCATTACAACCTTATTCCCGCCTAGGCTCAGTACTGTGTTAGCATGGCTTCGAAATATGGGAAAAGAGCCGTTGACCTACTACTTTACCCGTCCTACCCTATCTATTTATCTATCCATCCATCTACCTGATCATGCTGAATGAGGTTGGTACAGTTAGTTTGGTGCTACACGCCCATTTGCAATGACACTACTTTTTCTTCTCTTCGGCTATGTTGCCCGAAGGCAGAGCAGAGGGGCAAAAAAAGCGCGTAATGGACAAAAAGCCGAACATGGTTATACGGAGCGATAGGTTCGAGCGTACGTGCAGATCCTATAGGCTCGACCTGATTAGCCGATCAATTCTTTCGCCAGAATGCTCTTCTTCACCTCGGTCCGACGAGAGGGAGGTCACACATACAGGAATGTTCGTTGTGGGATGGCACACCGGGTCACAATCTGAACATTGAGGTCCAAAGGGAAATACAGATGTTGCTGATTGCAGACGATGCACTTAGGAGGCCGCTTTGTGTAGGTATAACGAAGCGCGAAGGTTGTAACGATCAAGTTGAGCAACAACTGCAGTGGTCGTGTGACAGAAGGAGGGCATTAGCATATACGGCACCTCAACGAGAGATAAGTTCGCCCACGCTCTAATTCTAACGCGTCTCTCGCCACAGTGATCACATCATCAACATCACCAGCCGGTTCTAGCGGCGACAATGAGATGCCTGCGGGCTAGTTTGGTTAGGATAGCTGTGGCGGTCGTCATTGAATGCGATCGGCTTCAACTCAAAACCTGATTCAAAGACTGCATGGGGAAAAAGTAAAATTAAAAGCAGTAATTTAAAGCTGCCACTGAATATCAGTTTATATATATATATATATAGACTAGATTTAAATAAATCAGTGTAAAACTTTAACTATGCATGTACTTTGAATAGACAAGTCAGACCTGCAACATGCTACCACACCGTTTGCAACCAGTGAAATAAATCCAAGAAAGATGAGGTTATTTTTCAGTATATTAAGACTGTTGGAATTTTCATCTATTTCGCTGAATGCATACAACCATAAGACGAATGCTTAAACTCTTAGCACGTGGGGTTCAACAAGACCTTTATCTAAAGACCCTAATATCGTATAATCTCGGTCTATTCCACGGACACCAGTCAAAGCATGTAAAGGTGCCAAGTCCGCTAAATAAAGCACTGTGAAACCAGTTAGTCCTGCTTAGATAATAACCCATTTGGCATGACAACACAAGAAAAAATCATTATCTTTTTAGGTATAGAAGGTTTAACAATACATATTCCAAACTGTTAGAACCAATAAATGTAATTAGTCGCTCAAAATATTTGGGGTTCCAAAGGCGATTAAAGTGAAATATCTCCGGCAAGGCGCGCCTTCAACAGGTTCTTGTATACATGGCCGTATGCTGCTTTCCTCAAAAGTAATTGACTTAAATTCTCTCCTTGAAACGAAATAATGCATAACAGTATCCAATTACAGAAGGTTTCCATACAGCTTGTGATAGCTGATATTTTGTATCATATAAAGACAGTTATTCTGCACATCTTCCTTAAATTTGAAAAGATGTAAGTGTAAATTACTTATATGTCACAACTCTCTATCAGTGTCTACAGTTTCAAAATCTGACGGCAAAATATATAATTACAAGTTCTCCAATCCACTTCGCTGCAGAGTGTGAATAGAGTTACTTGAAAAGCTTAAACTGTATATATATATATATATATATATATATATATATCGAAGAAAATAAAACATGAAAATAATTCATTACTTTGTACGTGGCGTACCGAACTGATCTGTATACACACCCCGTCACGTACGCATGATGTGACAGTTCTTTACTGATACCTCTCAGACTTTTAAATGTTCTTCGTTCAGCCTCACTATTCCCATGAATCAGTCGAAAATCGAATTTCGTTTCCTATCGAATCTCTATTTAGCTCTAACTGTAATCACTGCAAGTATTGTATAACAGGGTACCAACAGAATACCCCTCGAATGTGGTTTCTCGTTGAGTGCGCCTATGTCTATGTACTACGAGGCTCTCACGCGGTCCACTCATGTGGTTGTCCTCGTAAGTGATACCTTGCTCTTATGGGGGCCAACGCTCTAGACATGGCCCGCTGTCCATGGCGATATCCAGTTCAGTTGAGCTGAGCTCCTATCCCGCAAGGTAGAAGGAGCATCGTGATACAGTCCCCTTCATGTCTCACTCTTTTGCGACCCCTCTTTTGTACATCTTTCTACTTTTTCGAGTGTCCAGGACGCCGCTGACCGCTGGGCAGCCGTCATACGTTAGCTCATGTAACCCGACCCACCCAGTGATCGTGGTCGTCGCCTTGTCTCTGCGTTGGCCGCTGCCCGCTTGCTCACTCATTCGGATCTCGTTTGGGGGCGGCTCTTTGTCTTCTACCGGAAGAAGTGGCAGCTTCAAAGCCAAGATCACTTCCGGTGATGTGTTGCTTCCCTCTCGTAGCTCGTGGCCGCCACGCCGAGTAAGAGAAGGGAGGACTGGCCACATGAGATGAGTGAGCTGGTTGGCTGCTGAGAGGCCAGTAATTGTGCAACATATCTATTCAGAATAAAGAGGGGACATCTTACGCACTGGCTTGCCTCTAAAAGACCAGGGTCGACCGATGCTATGATGCATTCGTTTAGCCAAGCCTTACTTGCCAGCTAACCGTCGCCTGGTCAGGTGACAACTCAATGAAACAAAACTCGCTTTTCCTAACTCTAGGTAAGACAATAGGCGTTCTATTTTAGCGACTGCTGAAAAGGACGTGGCTATGTGCAGAAACACGTCAAATTTCTTATTAATTGGAGTTGCGTTTCAATCGGCTTACTCAACAGCATTGGCCACGTTACATACGTCACTATACCTCGTCAACCGCTGCCAATAAGCTTCCTGGGCTGATTCGTGCTGGAACCTCGACTAGGACATTCTACCAACTCCTGAGTGCTTCGCGGTAGAGGGAAGGGGGCTGAGTGCCTTGAACGGCGAGCAGCAAAGAGAAGCTTTGGCCGAAGAGGCTGACCTTAGATGGCCAAGTTCTCCTCTGATGACGCGAAGCGTTCTTTTGACGGTGATCAGTGCTTGTGTCGGCGCAGAGCTCCTTACGCCCTCTCCGCTTGCTAATAGCTCCCGGAGGGTGCATTAAGGCCACAAGGAGAACGCGAGGACTCCAACAAGGCAAGAACGCATGAAGGAACGAATCTGCTCCTGGGGAGAGATCGCATCATCAAATTCGAAGTGAGGCACGTTGAAGCAGCTCTGTGAACACTCCTGACGTACGCTTTCTCGATGTACCCGGATTAAGGCATTTTGACTTTCAGCATATTACCGAACTTGCTTTAACATCATCGTCGATTTTTGCTGCTTTGACGTCTCGGCGACGCTGTGGTCATTCGTTATAACTGTGAAATGGTTACTACAAATTTTAATTTAAGCCCTTATTTCTGTCCGCTCGCTTCTTTAAGTCTTCGTGGTTCTGCGTTATTCGCGGCTTCTATTCCAACTCTTGTGCGCATGCGCACAAGTCTATATATGCATGTGTACAAAAGCTGTGCACCCTTTGAAGTTTATACCCTCAGGTCTATCAGATTCACTCCTTTGAGGAGTTATCCGGAACCTGATCCCAGTCGGTGCCAGCTAAACTCAAATGGCGGCTGGGCTCTCCACCTAAGGGTGGGCCAGCCGAGAGAAATTCAGAATGACGATGGGGAGTGAGTGGCCAGTTACACGGTACAAGAGATGCAAAGGGGGTTGTGATGGTAAGGGAACGCCTCTGCAATGCCTAGGCAGCAAACTGTCCAGGCCGAAGTTAAAATTGTGTTACCCACCCACACAATACTGTAAAATATGTCCTGCTGCAATCTGACAAGCGAAGCGCCTCTGAGGCCGGGCCATGGTGAGTACATACACGATACGCGACGAGGGAGGCCTTTTGTTGGTAGGCCCAGTTATTGGCTGAGTTGACTAACACTTCGGTATATCTGTCTTGCGAGAGGAAATGCATATACCATCACAGACGGGACGGAAGCTATGTGGTCAGCCATGGGGGCGTGAGGATGTCGCTGGGACGGGTCCAGACCGCCTGACGACGCTTCCGGAGTGGACACAGGAACTAGGCGAATGACAGGAGTCACAACAACGACCGAAGAAACGAGTCAAGCTGGTTACGAGTACAAACTAACCTAACGTAACAGATGCCTGGTCGTGCGCCCAGGTGAGAAAAGCCAAGAATCTGCACGAAAATGTCGCAGTTGTGACATTTTAGTAACTTACGGATAAGACGTAAAATAGTTGGCTAAGTGCTGCCGGGAGAAAACAGATTGTGGAGTTACCCATCAAATTGCGTACGTATATATGTGTATGCGTGTGTGTGTGTGTTGCAAGAAAAATTCTATATACGGGTTTTTTGTTTATATGATTTTTCGGAAAGCATTTAGTCAACTTGTAAAACCATAATATGTTTCCCACGAAGCTCTATAGGTCTGCATTAGAATCCAGACGGAATTAGCTGGGTCATAACTTTATTGGATTAATGCGAAAGCGACTTCCAGCTGAAAAAGCAAAGAAGCCCCAAATAATTATATTCGATTTGTTGAAGCACCAAGGACCTAAACGCTCTTGAGAATAGATATCAACTTACTAGGCGCCTTTCAAAACTTTTCTATTTTCATAGTGCTACAATTGACCTTGTCGCAGATATGTCACCGAATTCCTCACCAAAAATGACTGTAACATCGGCGAAACAGTATCTGATCTATTTAAAATAAAAAGCAAAATTCTCCCTTTGGTTAGGTGTATGAATAGACTGTTTTCCTTATAGTTAGCTTGTGAAATTTTCGATAAATTGCGCACTGGTCCATATGACATAGCCTTGTTTGTTGTTATGCGTTTTAAGAAAACGTTAGTCTTCGAATATGTCCATATAGATATGCAAACGTGCATTTGGTAAGATGACCTTTGTTATAAAATTAACTATAACCAGTAGCGTTTTTATGCAAAAAACATTTTCGCTGTGCTGGGCTTCTTGGGTCTTACGGAAAACACTTACCTCAATTCATAGCTGACCTACTACATTAAACACAACGCCCAGTATTTTCGACGCCTTTGTGCTCGCGACACATACGGACTAATTATAGTTCTGAGAGTAACGACGGTTGATGTCACTATGGGTATCATATTCCACAGAGCGTGACCATCATAAAAAACCAAAACCTATAGTCAAAGTGCACTTCTACGAGGAACAGTGTGTTCTCCAACACAGTGAGAATCGCAGTTTATCAGGATTTTACGCTCACTTTTCCTCGTGTTCACCTCATTGACAGGTATTTCTAGATTTTTACTGAATTTTACGAAAACATTCCGTCCTTAACTTGTGCGCCTTTCTAGACATCTGCGTGGGCTTCTAACTTTACTAACTTCGCCAATAACGCTGTTTACTCAGTTATTGCTAACGGCTATATTAAAGGGGTATTTATTTGGTAGGGCCAACCTGTTGATATAAAGGTTAAGTCTGACCAGAATGCAATGAAATATATGAATACAACTAATGGCGACAACCCCAGTAGACGGGTTAAATTAGCGACAGGAATTACATTTAAGCTGAATCTGGAATGTTCGCACTGATAGACTATCTAACGCTTAGCTCTCGTATTATTCGAGATATTTGGACAATGTTAAATTTTGCGCAGGGTCTGAAGAGTTTTGGTGCAACGTAGCTACAGCTTTGAGGCGTTAGATTTTACGGCGACGAAATCTCGTCAACGCAATCGAGTCCCAAAAACCTGTCCATAGACGTTGGATGCGTATATCACATACCCATACCGTTTCGCTACTAGTAGTTAGAGACCTTGTGATCACCACGATTCAGAAAATTGCCGCTGAAGTAAAAGGCATGTGATATCCCCTAATACATAGCGACGAATACAGGTATAAATGAATTATTAACTTTCACTGAATGAACGTTCAACTACCCTCCTCCTCCTCTGAAGAAATGAACACTGGGCGGCGTTATCTAGGTCCGAGGGACGAGCAGAGCCGAACAGTGCAAACATAATTGACCCCGCTTCAGCCGTGCGACGTCCCTTCTCCATCCGGGGCCCTCGAGAAGCTTTCGGTCGCCCTCTCGCTCTACCTTTTGAGGCCGGCGACCTTTGGCCTCCACCAACGGAACATCCACAACCCACACTACCGTGGTGCTTCCATAACCCAACCTACATTGCTACAACTTCAACTCAACTTATGCACAATACCCGATTCCCTTTTGTCACGAACAACTCCGCTCGGTTTAAAGCAAATCTCCAAGGGGCTCCGAATAAGAGGAACGATTGAAAGCGCGGTCATTTCTTCTTTTTGCACGTCAATACTGTAAACTAGCTTAATCGAAAATGCAACAGAGTTGTAAATCAGACTTCCGACCAAGCAGCATAGGGGTCTGGAACTTGTGCAGATACTCGGTTGGTAGATAAATATTTAAAAAGGAAGGTAGGTAGACTATTAGCAATATGCAATATTTTTTGTAGCATTTTTGCCCTCGACAATCTGTATCGGCGCACTAGCTGTATTTTCGCCAAATAAAACACCGGAAAGCCATACCAAACAGAGCAGATGGAAAATATTTAATACTTTGGAATACTAACCTAGTTGGCATGCAAGGGAGCGTTTTTTGCGTTTAAATCAGAAAGTGGTTCATTCGCATAAAATTAAACCACTTCGGGACTTCTATTTAGGATTTATAGCTACTTTTATTGGTGTCTTTATTTTGGCACAGTGACTCGGCTCTCTACACTTCTGCTTTGAAATCAAATTTAATTAGAAGATCAGTGTGCATTATTGCGGATCGCAAAGCCTATGCCGAGAGCGGGGCACTTGGATCAATGAAAGTCAATACAATTAGATATATCAGTTACGTTAGGCTATATGTATATATATATTAGGTATGTCTGGTTTAATCCTTATTAGCATTCGTTCGCTTTATGCTCTATTGTCTATTCAAAAAAACAGGTAGGTAGAACTCTTTAAGAAACCACTGAGGGTGATTCGTATTCTGATAATAATCGAATT
The DNA here is from genome assembly GCA_002081605.1 of Tropilaelaps mercedesae. Classification (NCBI taxonomy): domain Eukaryota; kingdom Metazoa; phylum Arthropoda; class Arachnida; order Mesostigmata; family Laelapidae; genus Tropilaelaps; species Tropilaelaps mercedesae. Next base: position 92,358 of record MNPL01032574.1, on the reverse strand, counting down.
CCCAGTTAAGCTATATGAACGCATAGGCAAAAATTTTTACTACGAGTACTGATGATTCGAGAACTCTGAAAAAGGAAATTTAGTCGAAAAGTGCAGCTAAGGAGATAGTGTCTACACGGGCTAATACAAAGCAAAGCAAACACCTCCTTATATATTGGTGAAATGTGATCAGATATTTCGAGTACACCTAAATTTTGGTTTGAAATTTAGGCTTGATTTGAATATCTAATTTAAACATTTATTGAGATTATATTGGTTATAACTATTTTGTAGTATTGACCACCACTGACTGGTAATTAGCTCTGTGCAAATCCATAAGTTTCTCCGGTACAGCAGGTGCGGTACACTAAACCTTCGCAATTGTACCTCTAATTTGCTAAATACAATCCAAAAGTTGACCTAGGTTAGGAACAATTAGAATAAAGTATGTCTGGAGCTTGATAATCGGTAGCTTTCTCATGGAAAAATTGTAGTCAAGAAAGTTTATCGTTTCGATGTGACTCATCGTCGTCTCACGGACAATTGCGGTGTTAGATAGATTGGAGGGCATGTCATATGGGTTGACAGGAGGGTTGAAAACATCGGAAAGTGCGTGCCAATCAGTTCTCAATCAGTAATCAAGACAAAAACATTCTTCTTAGCACTTATACTCCGTGAGTTACAATAACCGTGGTCATGGCAAAGGCCTTGCCCTAAAACCGAGGCGCGTATGAATGTTTCTCCGTCGCAATATAAAAAAGAATAGCCGTGATCCTACACTATAAAACGATGAATTTTAAACTCTAATATCTTTGGCGAAAACTTTGCTTTCTCGTTAAACGAACACACTCTCCAGTCGTCATGGCGTAAGCCTCTTTTTTGGCAGCTCAGTACCACATTCTACTTATAAAATGGATTTAATAGGAAAGTCGATTACACACTCCATGTCACATTGTGTTAATAATAGTGTTAACCGTAGGCGGTTTTCTGACAGTAAACAATGTTTGATGTATTTGTGGAAGCCGCTTAGGTCCCCGTCGACAATTTGGCTTAATTAATTTGACTTAATTAAATTCTTAATTTCATTGTAAATGAAACATCATAAATTGATTTTCAATACATGGTACCTCGTCCCGCTGCGTCCTGTCTATATACATTTTAATTATCTTCATCATGCGTTAACGTGGCTACACGGATTCCAACTATAGATATAGCCGGCATTCTTAGTTTAATTACCAATCTTTATTGTTGACTCAACTGGTGTACTCAGTAACGATATTCCTTTATATCATAGCGTGAAATAATTGAGGTTCATCTTATTGAAAATACGTCGTATAAATATATCCGTCACGTTCAGTTGGCGTGTACCGTACAACCATACGTTATCTAAACTGAGCGTAGCAACCTTTCTACGAGGTGATACCATGGGGTATCCAGACCCAGACACAATCCTGTGAAAAGTGCCATCATATGAGATCATTTACACATCACGGCGCGGCATGCCCAGCCCTTCAGCTCAGTCAACCGCTAAGTAATGTAGAGTGTCCAGCCTCGGTTGAATGGAGTGGCCCCAAATGCAGAGGGGGTTCATCCCAGGCGCGTGTCTTGTCGCTTGCGAATGACGTTGCAATGCAAATGTTATAAATGAACATTAACTATTCATTCGCATTTTTATTTATACGCTTTTAATTATTAACGTTACCGTTAGTGGGGTCTATGCAGCAATCCTTCAGCCACTGCCATCTGAATCGTATCAGCACCTCCACACGAGGAAATACCACACACTTTCTAAAGGTCTCTATAACCAAGAGGACTAAATATAACACTAACAAATATATTAGAGTACGGTGGTGGCAAGTACACCTATCATAGAACAGCTGTGTGGAGAGAAAAATGAGTTAACAAATAGAGCAAAAATGAAATCGCTTTCAGGGGTAAGAAGATAACGGCAGTTTTGTTATTTGATTGCCGGCATTGCTTGATATTGTCATATCAAACAAACGCATTTGAATTCACGCTTTATTGATGTTTTACTTTCCGCACAAAACTTGGTCTAGCGGCTCTTATAGCCAGCAGTGTTGATGCAGATGTTGTGGTTATTGTAAACTGTCAACGAGCGTCAGTCTTTGAGCCTTGTACAGGACATGCGTTCTTGACGCACTGTGCATGCCATTTGTATAGATTGAATTTAGAGAATAATAATGTACCATTATCAGTAAACAACATCATGCTTGGTGTTGTATGTACAGCAAGTGTGAGCGATTTTTCATTGAAATAGAAATGACTGGAACTTGGTCCGATATTAACTTAGGTGTTCTTCTAGTACTTGTACACATACACTGTTAACCATGTTTTAAAAATGTCCGTTCATACTCCTTTGGTGATCTTTTTCGACCCTCAAATGTTTTTGTTCGTATCCCATTCTTAGCCCTTTTCCCTCTTATTGTATTCATATAGGGAATATTATATGTAATATTCCGCGATTACACGGATAACGGTACGCATATTATTGAGCAAAATGTAGTAATAGTATTCTGAAAAATAGAAGTTTACAATTGTATCCTATATGATACGGATGTCGTCGCGCTTGTGTCAGCAGGTTAAAGTTGAGGAAGCGTTGGGTGTTGCGAATGAAGATGGAGTTAATGAAGAGAGATTCAACTCCACTAAGCGTGCGTCTCCGCAAAGCGCCGATCAACACCAGCTAGGCAGATACCCGCTGCAACAGTCAGGCGTTCGCAAAGGGCGCAGACGCTACGAAGCGGACGAGGTGATGAGTTCAGTAGGGCGCAGTGAATGAGTCAGTGCGCACAACAGAGCGAAGCGAAGCGCTCACCCCGCAAGCGTATTCTCGCCGACGATCACGCCAACAGGGACACGTTACACGGTCCGTGCGGGTGGGTGGTGGCGGTGAGATGAGCGACACTATTAAATGGCATACAGAGGAGGGTGTAGAGGAGACGGTGGTTCTCTGCAGGAAACGATAGGATGCCCTATAGTAAAGTGATAAACAGCGAACGGTTAACTTGTGAAGAGATGGCAAAATCAAGTCTCCGCTGGGATATCCAGTGGAAGGGACAGCCGTTGACGGAAAGAGATGGCAATGCAGAATTGAGTAGGTCACGGCCGGTGACTCAGCAGTTATCTGATGAACAAACGCGTATATTTTGAAACTCCTGACGTCCATCAGTTCAGTGAGATTACCGCATTTTTTAACAAACCATCTTGTAGCAGACGAACTGTCAAGTTTTTGATGTATAATATCCCGAGACCTCCGGCCACACACGATTACAGATGGATATCTGAAATCAACTTAAAAGCGGACGTACATAGTTCAAAGGTGACTGTATACTCAGGGGTCAAATCACATCAATGCAGATTGAAGTGTAACGAACCGATTGGATTAATAACTATCTAATCTTATATATGGATTTGTGCTCACATGTGACTGCATGATGACTTTATGCTCTTGTGTGTCCTCTTGATGAATACGAACCTTGGCGATCGAAATCGCCCCTTGCAGTCTGCTAGCTGTCACGACATCGATAACGAACACGTTTAGTGTTAACTCGTTGACAGCAGCCACCCTTTGTGCTTTTCAGCGTCAGCTTATCTATTACGCATGGCCGTACTCCTATGTCGATACAACCATATAGCTGACAGTACCCATCCGTGGCCTATAGACCCCAGATAACGACAATTACTATCTAATATCATGCTGAAGCTGAGCAACACATTTTGCAGTAACGCAGGGACACATACATATATAAATCCAGAAACACAGGCGATGCGTGTAACGACGAAGTGTCGATTTCATTGAAAGGCAACAGCAATCGATAACATGTTCTACCATCCAATAGTGGCCAGTTCTAAAACAAACTCTACCAACGACAACCGAACTGTTGAAAATAGCAATGGTATAACAGATCATTGTAAATAGATTCTGAAGAATACGATATTTGTATCAAAGAATGAGTCTTAGTATGGTAATGGCCGAAAAACTGTAAATAAATCCCATTCGATTAAACGCAAAGCCACAGGCCAAAAATTGTTTGAAAAGGTCATCGTGCTGTATAATCAATTATAGTTTTATAGTTACCCGAATCTTAAGAATTTGGCATTACGTGGTTTATTCGCAAGTAGCACGAATGCACAATAGCAGACTGCCAGAGCGGAGAATACTTCACGAAGATCATGAAAATAATGATGAAATAATTCTTGCTGATAAAAAATCGTCACTATTTTGGAAAGGTACAGCATGTACCCCGGTAGCGTCTAGAGAGAACACTGATATTGAACCCCTTGTGAGAAGCGACAATTTTTACTGATTTAAGGTTAATCAATTCCACTATTTATAGAAAATAAAGAAAACACTGAGTTGCTTTGCTACCACCGTAAATGACAGAACTGAGCGCAGAACTGAAAGTACTAATTTAAATTTTAGGTGACGTTTTAGGTATTTACGCTACGATACGCTAGGATTAGCATAACGATACCCGTCCTGAAAAAGATAAGGAAAAGTTTAGCCGTGAGTGCAACACATATGTATGACGGTAGTAGCTTATGAACATTGAAATCGTTCATTTCACGTCTGCAAAGCCAATCTAATGCCAGCATGCTTGAAAACAAGCAAAAGTTACAGCATTTAACAGTTCCGACTTTACTAGGCTATTAACACTATAGGATAATTTAAACTTAATTAGACAGCTACAGCACCTACACCTACAGGCTAAATTAAAAAAAGTCAATCTTCTAAAAAAAATACACTAATACAAGATGCGTGGCGAATCAGGGTAAACTCGCGTGAAATAATAAGACAAGCGCATTCAATATATAATGCGTGCATAAAATAGAGGAGATGTATTTAATATATACTGTGTTTGCACGCTGTACATATAAGATTGAACTGTCTAGTGTCGAAAAGACATGTTTAACGAACATTTGATAACATTTCAAGGCTAGCTGTTTGTTTGCATGTAATATGTACTGAACATAGACCTGTGGGAACTGCCTTTACGTGTCCTTCTTGATTTCAGTCCTTCTCCATAGCTCTGCCAGTTTCAATGTGAGAAGCGGACCATACTGCCGAGGCTAGTGATTCCAGAACTCGACACTCAGTTACTGCCGCCATCAGCGAGAGCAATCCGCTCTTCAATCGAGCGGTAATGCGTCGCGGGAGCGAAAGAGCCGCCAGACTCTTCCCACGGCGGCAGCAGCACCATCGTCATCAAGCAAACACGTTGGAAATCATGACATACGCCCTTGCCACCGCACCTTTGGAGGGGAAGGTCCAAAGGCGAAGGCCCCGGAGGCAGCGGCGTTTTGCACCACGACTCTTTCCGTCCTGAGATTCTCTCCCCGAAGCGCTTCCGAGCTTTCTTCCGCCCCTGAACGTCAACCGCACAAAACTCTCGGGAGCACACGCTTTCCGGTGGAACCATTCGTACGCCGGTTGTGGCTTCAAGGCGCGTAGCGATATGACAGTCTCGTCAAGCTGTGGGGGGATAGCCGGGAACAAGCTCGAGAACGGCTGGAAACCCTTGCGGTGGAGGGACTATAGGAAATGATTGGGAGAGGAGAAGAGTGGTGCAGCCCAGTCACAGCAAAGCCGGTAGCTTCTGAGGCACGCGAAAGTGCAAGCGTGGAGCAGGTGGGGGTGGCGCCGGAGTCAGTCGCAGGGCCGGCATTGGTACGGGAGCAAATGGGACTTCGACGGCGGCTACGGTGGTAAGGGGCGCTCTGTATTGCAGCCAAGGGGAGGGCCAAGGTGGGTCCAAGCGGTGACGCCAGGCGAGAAGATGGAGAAGTGCAGAAGGTGGAGGGGCAGAGGTGGGTGTGCTAACGGACAATTTGGGGAGCGGCGGGCCCAAGCATGCTACAAAAGGTTGGGCTTGGGAGCTGACAGAGTTGGGATCTAAGGCGGGGTGAGAGTCGGCAGGTGCTGCTGGAGGAAAAAGGGTGGGCGTCCAATCGATAATTGACGCATTACCCACCCGCCCACCTACGCGACGGGAGAGTTGGGCCAAAGGGAAAAGCCGTATGAGCGTGTGGGACATACGGAAAGACGAGAGGGGAGAAACGCCAAGTTTAGGGAGGGAAGTAAGGCGAGGGGGCATTCAGGACGAAGGAATGGAGGTCCGGGGGAGAGGCAGGGGCAAAAGCAAGGGAGCGGCATCAGGGCAGATCCGGGATCGAAGCAGCGAAGCAAAGGAATCGCGCAGGTGGCGGCCAGGTGCACTCCAAGTAGGAAGAGCATATAGGCTGTTTGGGGCCAGAGAGCGCGAAATGGAAGAAGAGAAGGAAGGCGCAAGAGCAGCAAAGGGATAGCGCGGGCGGAGGCCGAAATCGAAGCAACCAAGCGGGCAACAACTGCAGACATCATCCAGCCACAACTATCCAGACTTTCGAGCGAAAAAGGCTGGAAACGGCGTCGTGCGTTTCGTCGGTGAAATAAGTGAGGCGTCCTGCACTCCAGACGGAATCATTATAGTCAAGCTGGTTAAATTCGATGATAGATAGCATCAAGTGTAGTAAAAATAGAACTGAGTGGAATTTATGTACATGGCACGACATATAAGATGAGAACATACATTACAGTAACTGATGAGTATTCAACAGAAGTACAAACCAAAAGTATTATGGCCTTCATTTTCTATGAAATCAAACGCTTTGGAAGCCCCCAAAATGTCTCGCTTGCATCTCATGCACCGGTCACATATAATTAACCGAAATGCAAAATACCATTTGTTCTCATTTTTTAAATATTTGGTGTTGCTTCGCCACCCATGTCCTTAAATTCACCTCTTCCTTTTTTCTTTCTCTACCTCTTATTTTTCGACTCGTCTCTAGTCACTGGCCTGTACAACTTTAGCCGCTTGTTTTCTGATTTCTGCCAGAATCCTCTTAGAGATCCATAATGTATCCGAGCTTGGTTGTTTCGGTAGAACAGACCACGACTGACAACATTGGTGTCATCGGTGTAAGATTTTTATCTCTGTCATATCGCACCTGTGGTTTTAATTTGATGTGAGACCTCACCCATGTGACATCGGTCAAAGTTGTCCGCGTATGTATAAGATCGCGACGCCTATGCGGGTGAGATACATGTCACAGCATCGGCGAGTATCGAAGTCGCACCCGCCACTGAGCGCCGTGACTCCTCAATATGAGCAGCCTTGACATCTTTTATTCGCTCCCTTTTTCCGTGTCAAAACTACTCTACTACTTTTCAAAAACAAACGAGATCCCTGCCGAAACCAACAGGAATTGCCTGCTTCCAGGAAATAAAGGTTGAATTAGAGAGACAAGAGCGACACACACATACACATATTTATACAGATTTTAAAATGAAAAAATGGTACACATGTATATAATTGCTAATGCAATGGATTGCCAAACAAAGAGAATCGGCTTGTACCTGATGTTGCGGTAATAATCAGAAAAGGAGGTGGGACTCAACAATGGTACCCAGGCATATCGCAGCTACCAGGCGGTGAAAACACGTAAACAAGCGCCAAAAGTATACTAGTAAATAGATCGTTCAAATGAACACTAAAGATTTCGCCAATGAGAGACACATGCCAGGGTTGGGCAATAATGTTAGTTCTTTAATTTTATACACTATCAAGATCTATCGCAGTTTTAGCATGAGCTACAATGATGCATTTCGTCATTGCGTGTCATGCTCGTCTGCTTAGCTGTCACATCACCGACACTACATATCGACCGGCGTCACCAGCAACATCCCCTTACATAGCAGTATTCAATGCTCGGAACTATTAGAAGTAGTCGTAGTACTCGTCATGTAAATCGTTGAGATTGCACTCTGCCTTTTCAACACAACATGCATTGAACTCTCCTACAATACTTACCAAGCATGCACTTCCCATAGAGAACTTGATCCCAGCCGTACACAGCACACACAAACTCAAGCCCGATCAATGGAACCTGCAGTTTCCATGACAAGACAGGCCGTCCAATGTCATATCACATCAGCCGCTCCACTGCTGCTCATCCGACACTCAGCCATCGATGGTCGTCGAATGACATCGGTACTTTGGCCGTGCTTAATATTAACGACGAACAAAAGACGAGGACGGCGACGGCGGCAATGACAGCGGGGCGGTGGCAGAGACTCGCGTGGAGCGGCCGACGCTTTAGCAGTCGCTGTCTTCTTCGACGTCTCCTCATCCGATCACCCGTACGAGCCGCCTGCAGGGTGGAAGCATTGGGGGCGAGGACAGAAGGTGCAGAGTCGAAGTCCAAACTCGGCGACGGACACCTTCTATTCGCTCCCGGACACTCCTCGTCCACCTCCTCTACTCCCACTCCATACGTTGCTCTTCATCACACATTGTGACGCCAAAGGAACTCGTCGAGACGGTTAGGGGTTGAGCGGGTTGGACGTTCACATTGAGGGACACACACAGACCATAAATATTAGAGCACAACTCTTCGTTTTCATCCCGTTCTGCAATCGCGATACTCACCAACGCTACCACTCACTAGCTGCTGCTGCGGCAACTGCTTCTTCCGCTACCGCTGCTGCTACTGATCATCCTGAAAATGTTGATAGTGACGGGGACAATGCTGTTACTTGATGAGAATAAGAAGAGGTTTACCAAGCGTTGGGTCCGTGGACTCGCCAATGAAGCCGGGAAGCCTTCAGTGCGGTGGTTCCTTAGGGATTGTCTTGCAAAGGAGTTCCATGTTGGAGAAGCAGTCGCTTTTCCCTAGCGCACGCTCGTACAAGGGGTAAGGGTTTGCTTTAGAAGATGAGAAGATAGAAGCCAAGCGGGTTGCAAGATAAAAAAAGCTAGAGAAAGAAGTTCGTTACTCCGAGATCAGCACGGTGATGCGATGGCGATTATTAACTCGCGTTTTGGTTAATTACCACCGATTTACAAAAGAGCGGTAATCCAGTTCAAATATCATTTTGGATTGACGTATTGAGCAGAATGATTTCTTGCGGAGAAAAAGGATGGAAATAATTCCATCGAAGCTATGTAGCTTACAAAAGTGACTCACATCGCAAGTTCAAACCTATTGGAAAAAAGCTTAGTGTTAGAATATATTATACAAGGCAGAACACATAGTGATCAATCATAATAACAACGATCCGCATCCGATCTATCCGTTAGTAGGCCGCCGATTTATTAAACTCAGCTACATTTTCTAGGCTAAAAAATGGTAACTTCAGGGCGTACGCCCGTCTGAACTAATACGACAAAATATTATTGAGGACGAAAGCTTAGTCCTAGTTATCGGACTTCTCTAAAATCTGCAAGCGTAGGTAGCAGTCGTTTACTTAATCCATGCATCATGTACTACACAAATTACTGCTTAATTGGAAAATCCTATTTACGATTTACGTCGGTCATTCGGTACGAATCACGAAGATGAAAATCGCGATCTGAACTGGTTTTCCTTTAGTAGATTTAAGGACAACAGTTAGCATGTGAGTATGAAAGTAATCCAATAGGGTTACGTCAGCCGTTAAATCCCAAATCTTGAAGGCCAGCGGACATTTCGATAAACAAACAGCATCACGTAAGTTTTTCAATGAAAACAATGAGCATAATTAACATCTTAGGTTTATGCGTTTTCGTCAACGGAAACGAGCCTTTGGAACAACATGTCTGTTATTCGGTAGATACGCAAAGTGTAAGCAGTGAATTGATCAGCGCTGCACTATCCCGAAAAGTCACTTTCATTACAGCGAAAACCAGCGTTGAACTGTACCATACTATATCCATGAGATGATCGGTTCACGTTATGGATATTCTCGAGTTGACAGAACCAGAATTGTACGATGTTATTGCCCCCCATCGTACAACGTATTAATAGAGTAACAGCGTTAATTTGAATCGGTCAACAAAATGCATGCGCAGCCAATTGTTTGCTTTCATGTGTATTTTTCTCATTGGAAAGATCCATATAATATATACGGATGTATGTACGTAAGGCAGAAAAAGAAAATTTGTGTCCATCCAGTTATACATATTGCACATTGTTAGACTGCTCTATTAGCGAGCCTACCCGTGCTCGCATTTAATTTAAAATTAATTAATTTTAATCGATTCGAACTGGCCCTAAAGTATCCTTTTCTTTAAACAATTTTGCCTCGTACTAAAATACAAAATTTAGGTTTAGAATATGAGTAAATGTGCTGCCAGACAATTAAGACGTACTTACGGTTGACATACGTTAATTTAAGTAACTTGTAGAGTCTCCACAAAGAGCAGTCTACCTGAATTTTTTTCTTACGATACATTATCAAGAATACAGTCGTAAAGAGCAATGTTTCAATTCGTTCACAAACGTCTATAAAATTATTGCTTGAAAGATTTTGGGCGATTGTTCCTCTTTTCTGTAGTCGATAAATCTATGCCCCCTGATAAATACAATACTACACCGTGTTATCTACATATACATATATTTTTCTTTTTTATTTTTTCACTTGCACATTGGAACACATGGTATTACATATGTACTCCCAAGTTTATTCAGAAACGACAGAGTGAGGTGTCGAACGATTGCCAGTGTCCAGGCTCAGAACTTTGTTACGTCAGTCTGCCGGTCATTCGGTTTTCTCTTTACTTCCCTCTAGCGCCCTCCCCTCCCAGCCTCGCATTGTGATGCGCATTTTAAGGACCCTGCTCGTTCCTCAAACGATCACCCAGAGATTCCTGTTCGTATATTTCTCTCTGTTCTGATTTCCCCCTGACTTCTCTGCATTCCGGCCACAACCAATTGTACGCCTGCTTCAACCACCGACTGGGTCCACTCAACCCAACAAACAACTGCGGGAAACAACCGCGGCATTGTCCGGGATAGAGGAAGCCAAGGAGGAGCTTTCTCGAGCCCCCGCAGGGCCATCTGTAAACTGAATAAAATCCCAATTTGTTGTCAACGTCCAGTCCGTGGTCGCTTCTTGCTCTTTTCTGACTCTTCCAGCATCCTCCTGAACATCAACGATTGGTGCTTGTTTCAAAATGCCATTTGCACGTTTGTCTGTTTTCGGAACGATTTTATCTTCACTGTGTTGCTACTTTTCCTTTGTTCTCTGTATCTGAGTTAGGAACATCAGACAACGGACCTTGTCGAGGAATCTGCATTCATCACTGCACATCGCCTTAGAACTCAGCCTTCATCACCATTGATTGCCTTTATTAAACTGGCTGTAATACTGCACGCGGTGAAGTCTACCATCGTCGATGAGTACCGCTCAAAGCAGTTCATAGTTACGGCTATACCCTCTAGCAGGGTTTTTCGCTACCAACTTGTTGTTCCAATATGAGGTGGTCCACCGTCCGTCGCTGTTAGCCGATCACCTGCTCGCTACGATATTGCATTGGCTTGCTTCGTGTTACTGTTTGGTGTAGCTGGCGGACAGGTAGGCAGGCCTTGTTTAGCCTGTTGCTCCATTCGATACAAACCGCTATCAGCGGCGTCTTTGCGGCAGATAGAGAGAAGTTACTACATCCATCTGTACATCAGTCGTTGTTTCAGTGTGCCTCTGTTTCTGTGTGTTGATGATGTGCTAGCCGGCTGGCTGGTTGGCTACTTAGATGTTGCCGTATCATCCGCGGTGCAAGTTTGTCACCATGATGTGTCTACAACAGGCGACATCTGCCCGAACCTTACAATGTCCACATTGAAGTAGGGGAAGCGTAGAATTCTCTCTTCCAAAGCCCACTTTTCCGACGCTTCATACTCGGCCTTCGCTCGAACGGTCGCCATTGCGCCAGCTGCACCCCCATCTTCTTCCCTACAGCTGGCGGAGCAAGCGCAGAGGACTTACAATCTCCCTCCTGATCTTTTCTGCTCTTCGTTCGGCGCCGAATTTGGATTCGGTGGAGGCGTCACGTCTCCGTTAGCTTGTTAGGGCAGAGTGGCAGCAACAGTCGTCTTCATTGGCCCTCTATGCCCATCAGGGAACAGGGACATCACACAGGATGCCGACAAGATGGTGACTGTCACCGTCCTTTGTCTAATTCGCCGAGAGGATATGATGATATTGCTTTCGTTTCTGCCTACTGCGAACTCCTTGGACGGTGCAAATACTCCAACAGTGGCTAAACGCAGGCCCGGACGGTCATATCGACATGGCTGCGCAAGTATGTACGCGGAAACACGGGTGCTAAGATACCTCGAGGAAACTTTTGCGTCAATACGGTCTATTCAAATGAACGAGGATAGCGACCGTTGCCGGTGGACGTATCTTGATCTTCGTTGAGCTGCAGGGAGAGGAGTGGCAGCACAAACGTCAGCTGGATGTCCAGCTACCAGTAATAATATAAACGCGCGTGAAATCACAATGACAACGCGAGGCAACTCACTTTGATCGAAAATTTAGCTTTTCCTATTAAGAGGCATATTGCGGCAGAACTTGTTCAAGCACCTCATAATTAATAGCAAAGTTTGCTTGTCACGCTCTGTGGCGTAGGAAGAGCAAGATCGAATGAAAATTCTGAATTCAGAGACGCCCACCCCACTGGCTAAGATCTGTTGCTAAACTGTAGCTGATTTAGTCAGTAGAACGATTCTCTGTTGTGCACTCACACCCTTTTCCGACTAGCCTTTGACTACGAACAGTGAAGCTTTTATTAAGCAGGCCATATGCGTGTCGGCTTCAATTCTCAAACCCTATGCAATTGAGTGAAGCTTGTGATTAGTAAATGGATTGGGCGAATGATTAAATATCCTTAGCTACATTCAAACAAAGAAATTGCCCGATGGATTATGACGACGACTTTGTACTTGTTAACATTGAATGATAAACCGAGATCGTGCCTAACGTCGAAAGAATTATTTAAAAGGCTCAGTAAAACGCGACTGATACAAGACCGCTTAGAATGCCACTTTGCGTATTCATTGTCTGTTTAATTCTACATATTCCATGCACCTTGACTTCTCTGCTAACAGCACATAATCTTTGTAAAAAAAGAAATACCGGATTAACCTATGCTTTATCATTCTAAAAACAAGCGATATAAATGTTACCTATACGCTGACACGCCGATTGTGATACCGTTATCATAACTTTTCGCGGTGTTAAAAACGGATCTGCGTACAACATACTCAACATATTGTGGAGTCCAGAAGCTCCATAGTTTACTCAACTATTTACCTTGACGAAGCATCGCCTAAGGTGAAGTATTCCTCACTGAACCATTCTGATCGGAAATCCATAGATAGTAAATATATGGATTACCCAACTGTACATGGATAACCTGTGCTACGTACAAAGCAAAAATTGTGTTGTTCTAGTATGATGCTCTCAAAAAAATCGCACTCTTTGCTATTTCACAGAGCATACGTTAGTTGTAGCAACGACATAGATCTTCACACCAGTGACGTAGTATAACGCGGCTATCGTCTTTATCGCCGGATCTAGTTAACAAAATAACCAGAAATACATACTGTTGACGTTCTTCTGTGTACCGCTTTAAGGTGATCTACTTAATTTTAACATCGGCAATTATTCTTCCCTTCGCATGCTTTACGTTGAATCTACCTCCTTCAAAATTTCTCTCTTCTAAAAGACAGTTTTATGTGTCATTCTCAGAGCCCACTCGTTATTTTTTGGTTACATTGCCGCTGTGCGCTGTACCATGTTGCAGCCTTTCTGTCGCATGGCCATTTCCATGAATGGCTTTCATCCGAATTTTGCCCAGAATTTGTATTATTCGTGTGCGGATTCCCTGTCATCCTTGCTTCTTCTCACTTCTCTATCGCATCGGCCGGTAGCCCCTTCATCTCTCCATTGCCCTTCGTACCTCCTCTGACTCGACCCCCTCAGATCTCCCTCTCTCGTCTCTTTCTAAACCCTTCTCTAGACTCTTCCTATCCCCCACTCAGCCTTCTCTAAGTCTCTTTTTTTGTTACAAGAAGCGTCTTGCGTCTTCTTTCTGTTGGTCTTCTAGTGCTATAATTTCACTCTACCGTTGGGTAACGCCATGGCGATTATGGCCATCCACAGTGTGTGTGTGTCGCCCATGTGGTCAGATCCTGCAATACACTGTCTCCCTATCTCCTGCAACCGCTACGCGGATGTAACGTTTCCTCTGCCATTTCTCGCCTTACCTCACCATCACCTGATATCATCCATCTTTATTAAGTAAAAACCACAGTTATCATTGGAGTCCTCTCGAGGGACGACTGCGGCACGGACCTCTCCTAGGCTCTCTCCCGTTTCTTCCTTCTCTCTTTCCTTGTTTTCTCCCTTTTCTTGCTCTCAGGCTGTCTCACTAGCTGCAAAGCGACAAACGGGTCGGTCAGGGCTGCTTCGGCCGGCTGCTGCTGCAGTGGCTAGTCTATCCACTTCTTTTCGTTTCTTCTTTGCATCGCGCCCTTTCCCAACTCCTGACGCAGGCAAATTAGGAGCGGGAAGATGAGCTGCCTTCTTTTGGTGAAGATCCTTAACAGCTGCTCTGGTGTTATTTCCGACGACGACGACGAAATGGAAGAAATAAAAGAAGCGACGGTCGGTCGCTTGTTCGGTCATTACCAAAGAGTTAGTAAGGCCAAGGGTGACTTGATTGTTTCGCTTCGTGTGACACCACAACCACCAGACCACCAGAACCATTGGCGTTATAACCCTCGGTACCAACATCCACTATCGTAAAGCATTTATCCTCCATATAGAGCAACACAGTATCTCGCATTGCCTTTCGTTATCTTAACATGTCTTTTGTGCCGAAGAAGTTGTGTGCGGCCTTGTCGCATCCACTTGTGCTTCCCAGGGCACTCAGATACTTCTGGTTTCCTCTTTTCTCTTTATCTCTTTTGACGCTTTCTAGCTTTCTCTCCCTCTCTATTAATCTGTTGTTCTCGAGCTTAACTTTATTTTTCGTGCTACTATTAGCGCTGCCATGCGGGGTATAGCCGTCTGCGCATCAAATGGCGCAGCTTTCACTACCGGCTCTATCATAACCGCTGCTTCGCGGTTAATGCTGAACGAGCAGCAAAATGAGTAAATTAACGTGGAGGCTCGCCCCGGTCGGAGTGCAGAACTCCTCGGTCGAGGGCATGCTAGTCTGTCACGGAGTGTAGCTCATCTAGCAGACAGATACGGTTGCTTGCTCGTGTCCGCTGGGGAATAGAAGTCTGGAGGACGGCGCATTCGAGCCTCGGTGTCCAGTGGGAGTATTATCTGTCACTTCGGGAGAGGATGACCCTCCGAAGCGTTCGGTACCCCCCGTCCCCCTTCTTAGCTTTTGCTAAGGGCCATCTCGTTCAGTCCGCCATGTTTCAGAGACCCCCGTTTTGCATTACAGTCCGTTACACACCCACGGAGTACAGTCACATAGGCGGCACTTCCCGAACTATCAGATGCTTCCAACTCCCAAGAGCTCGGCTCAGTTTCTCCATGGCTCCAAAGGCACAGCCGATGCCCGTCCCACCATCTAAGTGAAGTGAATGAGTTCGATTCCTTGACCGAAGTCTGTGGCAGTGTCGCCAATTATTAATATTTTATTAACACGACGTACAACGAAACTGAATAACTGCTCTGCCGAAACTAGACAAAAAAAGGGCACAAACCGAAAGGGAAATTCAGAGCGATCATTTTCGATTTCCTACGACTGTTTACAGACAATCACTATAATAGCACCACCATTAATAATAAGTATATATTCGACGTTGCGGTTAGTAATATTGCACATGTAACGCTCCCGCGTCACGCGACCAATCTCTCTATGTCAACTTCACACTATGCGATCACAGAATGCACTCACCCGACTGGTGAACGAAATATGGAAGCTTACATTACTCCTTTCAGTCAAATGTAGCGTTCAAGTGCGTCGTCAAGTTGGCGTGAAAGTCTTTGTGGCTTAACGCAGTTATCTATAGATGAAAAAACCAAACAACTTTGGAAGAAACACAACTGAGCTTCAACAAAATCATGAGTTGGTGTCATTGCTGTTGTTGTCGTTGTTGTTGTTGCTGCCCTCAAAATTTAAAAATAAATACTAAAATTACGCAACTTAGATTATATTTAGACCTAGTTATATATTTTTTGGATATATGACGACTATATAACGCACAGACAAATCTAGCTGTGTTTTGAGATTTAGACATCTCAACATAACCCGAAAATTTACAAAAACTTGATCAAAATGTGGGCGATTCACTGGCAGTGCACTCTTAGCATTGCAACTTTCCTTATCTGGAAGTTTTTATTATAATGAGAGCATGCATACAACTTTGTTAGGCTCTTGCATACATTTCTGGCACTCCTATTTTATTAAAAGATTGCTACAGCCTATGCTTTTTTCAATATTTAGAGCTGGGACGCTTTAATAAACAAACGACGCTTTGTGGTTACCTCTGGCTATCGTATATTACATAATACTATCCTAACAATTTGACTATTTCGTGTCAAACGAAATATTTTAGACATTTCAACACAGCTCACCCCACGGAATATTTCTATAGTTGTAGTGTTTATCTTTAGTGAACAGTTAAGATTTATTATGAAACTAATTATTCTGTATGTGCAACATAAAATTAGGGCTTTCTTATGGTACGTTCACCTGAAATTTATAACTAAAATTGGCATACTATAGGATACATAGCAGATAGATGAGGACGTACTACCACTGATAGATGGAATTTTCTGATTGCGCCTCAACTGTAGCTCGCGCTCGGCTAAAGGCCATCCGGTGCTCCGTTCCTCGCGTGTCGTGGCAGTGATCTTCAAGCAAGAGAGGGAGGGCGGAGTTGCTCGCAGATTCGAACGACAGACAGCTGATTTTCGTTATAAACTTTTGACGTTAACCAATGACGACCAATTTGTGAGACTTTGGACCACACTATATTTTGGACCACAAAACTGAACGTGCCGATGTTATACAACCTGAACAGGTTCTTGCGTTGAATGAGTGTACACATAATAATTAGTTCAGAAACCAATAAATGCGGCGGACTATAGACTAATTGTATGGTTGAATTCTGAATTAACAACTTTATCCTTTAAAATGGATTCGAAGAATCTTCTGGAAGCAGCAGGACTCTCTTTGGCTTTGAACGAATCTGAATCGACGGATGTCGAGTTCGAGACTGCCTTAAACGTTTGTCTTGGTGAGCAATCCACTGTAATTACCGCAGAAAATCGTTTAACATAGCAAGCGTATACATTTATATCAAAACGCATAGCACTTGTGTACTCTTCTAGTTGTAGCTAAGTTTTAGTCAGTTTAATGTACTGGTGGGGTTCAATTGTAAATATCAACGCTTTTCAATGAGTTCTAATTGATTTTTTGCCATGAATAACATGTGCGAGTGATAAAAATTTCAGATCGATGCCACCGCAGAATATATTTGACTCATTATGAGAATAGATACAAAATAATTGAAAAGATCACATTTGAATTCTGTAAAGAGCGTTTTTGGGTTTTATTTTACATTATTTTTTCGGTTTCAGTTGTATGGGCGCTCAAAGACACAGTGTTGGACTGGTTTAAGTGGTTACGGTTGTCAAGTCTAGTCCGTAGTGGTTTTCATTTGCTACATAATTATAATTATAACAGGAAAGAAAAACTTCATATTTATTTTGCCTGCATAATATATACGCTGTAAGAACATATAATTTGTAAAGCTTACGTGTAAGCACACAAGCATAATTTAAACATGTTTTGAAAAAGGATCGAACTCCGGGTCCTATCATATACATAGCGTGATCTTTAAGCGTAAAACTATGCCAAATATTGGTATGGCTTCGCGATTTAGGTGCATTGATGGCTTTCCGAACTATATATATATATATATATATATATATATATAGTCCGCAACAATAAAAACTATCTACACCGGTACAGCTCACCATCCATAGGTGTTGGATATCGTCAAATTTTTCAGATAACATTATCAGTGACGAGCTTGTTCAGCAGCCCAAGGAATCAAAACTACAGGAAATGTACGTGGGTCTTTGCGCCTTCTTCCTCGAGGCGGCTAAGCAGGACTTGAGCGAAACCGAGTTTGTGCTGAGTTTACACGAGGCCACTGGGATTGTTGACTCCAAGCGAGTTGCCATTCTGACCGCGGCCTTCAACGAGCATCTGCACGAGATACGCAGTCGCCTTGAGGAGCTTGGTGTGAAGGGTTCGGCCGTAACGGACTCCCTGGCGTCTCTCGCATGTCGGCTCGCCTCCACTGAAGTAGAGAAGCTTGGCGAAGCGAACTGTCTAGTCAAACTGAAAACATCGGTGCCGGGAAACGACATCCAATTCGTTTGTTCCCTACCCCAGCTCGAGGATCTTGTTTGGACGTTACGACAAGCGAGCAAAGTTGTTGAACGACACGCGCAGTGATGCAGACCGAAGTTGTTTGACTGCGAGATTTCTTTCATGCATGTAGAATATGTTAAATGTTTGAATGAACGTGCGGACACTCAAGCATGGCCTTCAATGTTTGTTTTAAAGATGAGTAAAATAGGATTCTACCTAGGTCAAGTCGAATATGACTGTGATATTTAATATTCTTAATTCGATTGTTTTTTTATTATAGGAAAATTCATCTATATTCAGGAAAGTATTCACAATACATGGTTAAAATTCACACACATAGGCACACGCAAATGTAACGACTTCCGCAATTAGTAAAAATTGCTTTACTTCCAAAAACTGTTATGTTGATAAATAAAAAAAGTTTTATACACATTCGTCCGTTGACAAAACAAGCAATTAGTAATGCGGTGTGGTCTTACTGGCTTTTTCTCTATTTAATATCATGATTATCTTATCCATCGATTTTAATGGTCAATTGACCTTTGTTCATTGATTGTTATGTTCGTCTCTCGACGATATTTGTGCGCCGATATATCGTCGTGTATGTCTTTAGAGCACGGTCATGAGTTATTAGCCTTGAAGAGCTCTGGTACACAACTAATCGACCGTGACAGAATAGATCTAAAATATACTATCATAACCCCAGTCCATTACTTTGAGAAGCTTCTGCAAAATGCCGTAGACAACGGGGTAGCTTCGGCGTCTCAACCAGTCAACGAAGATTGACGGGCACGATTGTCGCGGCAGAGACGGACACCCTCTAATATAATGACGAGCTTGAGCAAAGCCAAACGAGTCACAGAACAACAACAATGGAACTAACAATGTAGAAGCTAACATTTGGTTGTAACGCTGAGTACAAAGCACAACAGGGCTTGAAATCTCCGTTGTCGGGGCCCACCCGCCAGATACTTAATGGTCACTCTCACTGGGCACCTATTTCCTGTCACTGTTTCTGCTGCTGCTGCCGCCGAGACTCACGGCGTTGCTCACATCTGAAATAAATCGTATTCCCCGTCCTCCAACACCCAAAAGCTCCCCTGCCTTTTCCTGGAGCTTTTCTAGGGAAAGGTAACAACGTGTCGGCTCTTTTCGCCTTTCGCCGACCAGCTATACACAGTAACGCTGTTTTACCATCTCTGACCGAATGGGCTCACTGATCCCGTAGCTTTCGGACCTCGCCCAGGCCATTGGGCACCAACAAAGAAGCGGTGTACACTACACCCGGCGTCCAGGGAAATAGCAGCATGAAAAGCCTTCCTCAAAACTGGCTGGAGGATCGAGAGTATGGGGGAAAAGGCGGGGTTTTCGTAGGTTTGGCAAGACACTGACACGAGCGAGCATTAGCGGTCTTTTCACTTTTGCCAAGCTCGCCGCCCCCTTTTGCTCGTAAAGCTCGCTCGAGCCCCGTTTCATAGATCTGGCTCATTGCTACCTGTGGCCCCTACATCCAGTATGGCTGCCAGCAAACCCGTAGGAGAACTGGGATGTTGATCCCATGGACTCAGAAGAGCGATTCTCCATCTTTGGTTTCCCGCACGATTCCTCCATATTTGCGCACCGTCGTTGTATTTTTCCTGTGTCTCCGCAGCGCAGTCCCTAATTTTGCTGCATGAACACTCGAGCTTTCTTACATAGGCCACTCATTCGTTGGTTGGTGTTTTGTGAAGCTTCAGTAGTCTTCGTGGGCGGATACGAGGGGTATATAGACAAAAAGAAAAAACAGCAACGATATGAAAAAGGGCATGAAAGGCTGCTTCGTTATTGGAATTCATGACGAAGGGAAGAGTCTGGTAAAAGACTTACCTGCTTGCCGATTCCCAACTTCATAGTATGGACGCATATATCAGTAGCTAGGGATTGTGATAACACTTTTGAAAATGCTAAAAGAATTTGATTCAAGACATGTATAGCTTTTCTTTGATACACTGCACGATATAGTATTCTATTTTTTATTGATAAAAATTTTCTGGCCCTTTTCTATTCGTGTTTGTAAGTGCGCTCAGGTATGCATGAATAGATGAGGCGTAACTCTAAGCTGTTATCCTCCAGCTAATAAGACTAATAACTTGAAGTTAACTCGAATGTCAGTCAGGGAGTAAGAAAATGGGTTCGAGTATCTTTGTCAATGGTCACTGTCCTAATAATAGGTTGTTTTACCCTGTAGATAGCTGCCAAGTAGATACATATAGGCGCCGCATTATTACAACGACTTCATAAAGGTGATCCGGTAATGGGGTGGCACAAATGCGCGAAACACGCAAGCCGTGCCACAACACCAAAGGGAAGATCCAAAATTTAGCCGGAATGTGTCGAAAAGAGTCACTAAGAGATAGTCAATTGCAGACAAGTCAAGTATTTTAGTATCAATCGAGACAGAAAGCGGAATAAAATAGCAATTGTATGGCGGTCGCATTTTCTCTTAGAGAATCGTTCATCAAGTGTCATCGATCAAATTAGACTTTGCAATAAATTTCTCAAAAGAAGAGTAAAGACGTACGAAAAGGTTGTGATCATCGCAAAGCTGTGTTTGCAGCCCAATAGCAAATGAGTACAAGGGAACAAGTACAATGGCTATGTCGTATTTAGAAAATTCATTTTTTTTTATCGTTAAATGCTTCGGTTTTCTCCCTTATAGACGAGTTTCTTTTTTCGAGGTAGTACGCACCAAAAGATGTAAGTTTTTCTTTTTTCATTTCTACTGTTAAACACATTTCAAAGGGAATCTAATTTGCTTTTTCTGCCAAGACTTGTCCTCCCCGTTGAAATGTTTATCAATGAACAACTTTTTTTCCCGGTAGTGTGCTTATCATCTGTAAATTTAGGAATGAGCGTAACTTTCATTCTCTTCTTCCTATATGAATGCTTTCTGGACTACGAAGCTGTAATAGTTGCATTTGTTGGTAAAATTGGTACATTATGCAATTTTCGAATATTTGTCGGCTTCTGTTGTCTTCGAATGCAATTCGTACGTTTCTGCAATGATTTGACGAACATCAAAGCACAACAGATTTTTTTGATTCTGGGATAAGGTGCTATAAAACTGGGATAGCGTATTAAATAATACAGGATGGGAATTTGGAAATGTCAATTTCATCCGAATGTTTTTTTGCCGATGTTGCCCGACTGGACAATAGATGCACACCGGTCTGACAGTGTTATCCCCCGCCTCCTACTCTTCCAGAAGGGAGAGATTTTGTTAAGAGCAAGCGAGATGAGCCGTATATCTTATAACAGATAGAGGGGTAACAAGAGGGGTTCCCCAAGAGAGGCGAGAGCTGAGGGGTCTTCATAAGGTTCCGGGGTAACGAGCTGCGATCTTGCAGCGATGGTTGTAAAGGCAGGCCGCACCAAACACGAAAGGGGCAGGTCTGCATTTAATCGACTTCGCTGCTCCGGGCCAAGAGATAGGGCGGGGCCGAAGCAAGGCTCCCTGTTCGGCATCGGACGGGAGCATTGCCTGTGCAGAGAGATATCGCAGCCGGCGACGAACTTGTTCAGACCCCTGCAGCCTGCGAGAGTCACGAGTCGACGTCGACCAGCAACCGCTTCGCTCGGCACCGCCATCGGAGTCGAAGGAGTCATCGCGCCGACAGCTGAGCATCCGCGCTGTCGAGGGTGGCAGATTCTGGGGTTTGCTTGGTCGGGTGCAAGGAGCACCCGAAGTACCCTCACCTCGAGATAGAGGACAACTACTTCTCATCCTACAACGACGATCGGTAAAAGAACGCGCCTTGAAGAAGCTGAAGTGGTGAATGAAGAGTAAAGAGAACGCTAGTGGAGAGGCGTACGAAGGGGGCATATCATGAGATAGGCAAAGCTGGCGGTAAAAAGCGCGCCACAACTACAGAACTGCTTGTGACATCCACCCTCGTTTGAGGTGGAGCACATGAGAGCTAAAGAGAGCAGCGACTAAACTCCACACTAGCGGGAGCCATAGATACTACACATGCTAACCAAGTAACCGCCCTAGACAAATCGTATGGAAAATCTATGAAGAGTCACGGACATCAAATAGAAGCTGACTTGATGAGGCTTTTCAGCGATACAGTTTATATGATATTGACAGGATGAGGAGGGACAGTGGCCGAATGAAAAAGAGCTGGGATTACCAAGAATAGAGGCCAGCTTGCCTCGTTCACACGCAGGGCAAGCACAGTTTTGTGACAGTGGCCTGTATTGTATACACAAAATATTAATACTAGAAGCTAGTACCTTGCCACATCGCCTGGAGGGCCGTTAAACCGTCCACGGTACGCGTATTGTGCCAATATGTTGCGAAATTTTCGGCGAAACCGTTACAGATGTGTAAAATTATGACAAGGTCGTTCCCGCTAATTGCGTGGTGATGGTGAGTTGGGCCAATAGTTGACGAGTAGGACAGCTAAATATAGGATGAACTCACGGCACAAAGTGGCCCGTGTATAAACGCAATGCATATTCGGCGGATTTAACCGAGCATTAATAAAGGATCACAAACACATTCCGCTTTACGTACTTTTAATTGATTTAGTCATATTTATTGGGTACGCTTATAAGCAGATTAAACAATTTCATGTAGTAAAACCAGCGATAAGTTTGCGTCTCGTTAGTATAAAGTGTAACCGGATAGGGAAATCATATTTTAAATTGGCCAACACTCGCTTATGATCTGAAGAAGATACAAAAGTTGCGCAAAATTTTTCTGTGATTTCTGATCTTGCCGAATCGTCCGAAACAAGATAATCATTGACCTTGATTACACCCACTTTGTTTACAGCAAACATTTTTGTCAAAGTTCAACAGACGTACTTTTAAATCAGAAAGTGGGTCTATCACTTAGCTGTGGTTTCAACATGGTCTTTAATCTTTTGACGCTAAAAACATCAACTTTGACGTATCTAAAAAAGGTGGGAAGCTTATGTACATATCCTACATAATGGGTGTACATGTCCTCACAGGTAAACTAATTTTTTAGGGCTGGCCATCAGTCCAACATTTAACGTCCACGGTAGCAGTTTTTGCATTACTTCGTAAGACGGACCCCATATAAATGTAAATCACAGGTAAACTAAAAAATCTAGACCACAAGGGTGACAGTATATTTGGCTCATTCGCCTTCCTTCTGGAAATGATTTTTAGTAACATTTTTCTAAACGCAAGCAAAAGTGCATATGATACCATCAAATTTTATGGTTTTTTGCGTGGTGTAATGTTGCACAATAAACAACGCTGTACCACGAGGCTTACGACGACCTGTTTAACCTAATGTTAACTTTTTTGGCACCTATTAACGCTTTAGTGAAAATTAATACGTTCTCAAGAAAGCTCTAAATGCAGGCAATATTTCTCTAAATGTTCTCGGATCTGATAGTAATAAAATTTTCTCTTAAATCATTCAGGATGTCGACATTTGGTGGTGGTTACTAAATAGTAATAAGGTACAGTGTCTTAATGGTATAATTAACTTCCGTTATTGTATACATATGTTATAAACTAACAGATACTGAAACGTATGTCATTCGCTAATAATATAAAAAAACAAAAAGATATATTAATGAATCCATACCTGACGAACAGGCTATAATTAATTTTATTTTCGGCCTATATGTTACCCATTGCGCTCTACTTGAAGAATATGTTACCCTGGCGACTTCAGAGTGACACGGCTCTGTATCAAGTCGGTAAAAAACACTAATAACAAAAATGGCTGACAAAACAATGCATGTGCTGGAAGATACCAGTATTCGAACTGAACCAGTAAAAGAAAGAAAACCTATAGCTATAACTCGCCAGACTCTATAGTCGCTCGCTTGATGCGCGCTCGAATTGTAGCGAACACACATACGCAAAATCAAACTTAGATGACTTCGTTCACATACGGCGAATTAGTAAAATTTCAATGCGTCATCTACTCGATCTACTGTAATTTGGGCCGTACTTGATCATCTGCACGTTTTCTTGGCTACACTCGAATTGCCGACGACGGCTATAGCTTGGATTAATGGCTTCGTTGTCAATTTCAATCAGCTCTGTAATGACCTTCGTCACGAAGATGCTTCGCACCTCGCCTGTTCTCACCCAGTATATTACCCCCAAATATTTCATGAACACCCTGTTGTGTACATCTACCGAGAACGCAATGCGGCGAGATTTCTGCTAACCCACCAAACAACTGAGTGTTTGTTGAGAAACCCCAAACTAATTCAATCACGAATCTACGAAATATTCTGCACACAGGAGCCTCAGACACTTTGTGGTCCACGCAGGACGATAGCATATGCATGCTGTGTCTTACTAAACAGGGTTCGACGCAATGGCGCGGCTTGCTGTAATGCCCAGAGAAGAGTTCGAACTCAGGCTTCGGAGGTGAACGGCGAGGGCGTTGTCACGTTGCACAAGACAAGCTCGATGTTCTCATAACAACGATAATGATGATGATGGCATGTGATGAGTGTTCATGCCATCCGCAAGAGGGAACTGATATAGCTAACTGATGCGGCTGACCCAAACGTACATGAGCGGAGGGAAAATGGTTCGTTCTGCGTCGGGTGGTCTTGTTATTCGCAACGGAATGGGAGTCTGCTTAAATGTTTTCGCCATTAATATAATCGTTCTGCCCGCTACAGTTACACAGTTGCCCTACTGGTTGCTTCTATTCGACTCCACCCCCAAGTTTCCCTGCTGCCCCCACCGCAGCTCTCCTTATTAGTCTTTCCCGGTTTATTCCTGTTAAAGTGTTTGCTATATATTATATCGTGTCCGTGTCTCGTGCAAAGAAGGAGGAGTTCAGCGTTTAGCACACGCAGGGCAATGCTGAACCGAGATCGGCTGTTAGTCTCCGAAAGTTGTTCCCCGGGGCTGTTTGCTGGGGGTGGCTGGCTGTGTCCGGCGGTGGCGGTGGTAGGGCTGTCTGACCGTGTGATCGCCCACCATTTTCCACATATATACCCTCTCGACGCTTTGAGCTCGGCCGGTCCAATGAACGGATGCAAAGACCCGAGAACTGAGACCGGAAGGAAGGGGTCGCACTTTCGCTCTTGTTCGCTACCTCTCTTCCGCGAGTGCTGTATGTGTGTGTTTAATGTCCACTGCCATTGCCACCGCCGTTGCGTCCATCGGTCACAAAGCACAGCCATGGCCGCGTGGTGCCGGCTATGTTTGTAACCCGCCGTGGGCGCTGTTGCTGTTGCGGATGAGAACGTTGTAACAAGCACACGTGAGTGCGTCAGTGTGAGTGTATGTGTGACGTGTGCTGCCATTCACCTGCTGCAACTGCACTCGCAGTTGGATCGGGTCGAAGCTGCCGAAGAAGGCCGCAATGTCTGACCGGTTACAAACGCCTGGCCGACTTCGGATTTTCCGCTAGATCCCAGCGTTTTCGCTGGGAACAGCGGCGGTCATGTGCAAAGGATACTATGAGATGTGCTCTATCATTTTGTTTGCACACCTACCCCCTTTTCGTCCCCCTTTCTTACTTCGCTTCCATATGCTTATTAATGCCCATCACTGTTGTGTAAAGCAGTAGTGCTGCTTCGTCGCATGCTTCTGTTGCCACCGCCGCCGCCACTGTTATTGTTGGCGATGGTAATGCTGGGGGTGCTCCTGGTGCACACTTTGTAGACACAACACTACGCGAATACGTGAACCATGAATGTGGCTGCAGCTGGGTAAATGCAAAAAGGGGAAAGGATGTCGGAGGAGCGGCAAGCCGACACCAGGAGTCGAGGCGAGGGATACTAACTTTTACTCATTACCTCCAGCCCGCGCGTGAGCTGGTAGCATCGCTAGTGGACGTAGACTCGCCGGTTATGCAATCACCGAGACCGCATGGCCACCACCTGAGGGTACAACGAACGCAACATGTGAAAGAGCAGAACCTAGAGATTTTGAGAGAAATAGAAGTATAGAAACAGAGAAGTATAGAAACGCCGAGTCAGGGCGCGGCCTCGCGTACAGGCAGCCCTGCGCTTCTCTACCTTATAGACAACATCCCCTTTCACGTTGGCTTCTTGCTGGTGTTTCGGAATAATCGACAAGACCGAGTAACAGAAGACCTCTTGACCACTACGGACATTATCTTTAGTGGGTTAGTAACCATCTAGCTAAAGGTGACACTACCCTAGAGACCAACGCTCATGTTTCGAGCAGACAAAGAGACAAAAAGAGAGAAAGGAGCAAACGAAAAGAGAGGCGAGCAACCGACATGCAGGCAGAAGCAGACACGGCGTTCAGATCAGGGAAGGAAAGGAGAATTAGGGTGGGGGTCAGTAAGAGCCACGGGCCAGAGGGTGTAGGCGCTGGTTGGCCGAGCTAGGGCCAAGAACATAATTTTCCTCCGCTGATGTTTTTGCTGTTAGACGTTATGGGAGAGCCGTGATTTCTGACCGATACATAGCAAAAGGTATAGCAAAAGATTGAGCACCGGGACATGCTAGAGTATTTGAATATTCCGATGCGCGTAAACCGCAATTCAATTGTCTAATTCAGACTGATGTCAAATCAAATTGACCTTGTGGCCTAACACTCAGCGTCACTAGACAACAGAACGTGTTCAGAATTCCATTACAAGGAAGAACCTATTTAAATAGGTTTTTTTACAGTTGGAGTTTACAAATCCAGTTTACATCTGCATTATAATTAAATCAGCTTTCCAATGGTTGATCATCTGATCTTTTACTTAGGGAATATGTAGCATACTGAAACCGTCACATGTACATTGGGACAGAATAGTTAAAAGATGCAGTGTTGGAATGCTCCACAACTTAGCGTAATAACGGAAATTACAGTGCAATGATTTTCACTGCCGTACTTGATTCGCTGGTAATTTAATTAATTGTTCCACTCTGCGAACACAGTAGGTTTCTATGCTATTTTTGAGCTAGGCCCAGAAACTTCCGGTCAGAGTTTCGGATTGGCTTCGGTGGCCCAGATGAATTTTATGTGCAATTTTTGATGTTCATATTTAGAAATATCGCATGGAGAGTAATTCTACCCACTTGATACCTTTGCTGTATGTTGTAGTAGCACGTTGTGGCACCATTGACGTTCATTTGTAGTGCACTGTAGTGTCTTTGTACTTATTGTCCGCCTTAGCACATCTTGATACATCAATACTGAAAACCCTGTCTTCCTTGGTGCTCTCTGTAGATACTATGCATCAGTGGTAACACATATTTTTTTGGAAGGACTGTAGTTTTGCTACATACCTGCCTTTCTTCACCCGTTACGTCTAAGGGCCACCGATTAAGCGACCATATACTCAAAATATTTCAACCTTCTTATATATATGTATATATATATTCACTGTAATTTTGCTCTCTTTTCTCTCTTAAAGGGCTCTACAAAAACCACAGAGACGATGCTTTGTTTCGATGCGTTGATGTCGTTTGGTTGGTTCATTCACTTTGAATTCATCCGAAGAGAATTCGCCTGGCCTCCGTCGTGAGTGCTTTCGTCAACATACAAAATTGCCACGGGCAACAGGTTCCTAAGGGAAACCGTATTCAGGCCACAAGAGGCAGCTAGCTGGCGTTCTCGCTGCCGACGCCGACGAAGTAATCGGCCATGAAATAACTTAAGCAGGGACGGTGAAGACGGGAAGCACGAGAGAAGAAGCGGGACTTGAATTCTGCGGCCCCAGCCGCCCACAAATTTTCCCATTCGTTGTTCGGGTTTAACATGCTGGTCCCCTTCGAGACGAGGAAGTCCGAGAAAAAAACACCTTGCTCGAGCGTATGTTCCAGCAGGCCGCAACTGATCTTCGCTGTTAGCGAACACTGTGGGCGGCTACCGCATGAAAACCCCCAATTCAAGCTCATAGTAGAGACAGAGAGAAAGAAAGGGAGTGAGGGCACCCGTTTCAATACAGCGTAAGGAGCTGAACGACGGTGATGCTCAAGCAGGAGGTGATAGTGGTACAAGAACTTGGCCAGCAGGTATTTTCTCAATATCAGCTTGGCTCACGGTGCCTGTTGATCGCCTCGCCGGACCGTGGACTAATTAACGACAATTAGGCAAAATTGAGCCAGGCGGAGTAGGACGTCGGACAAGGCACTGGTGAACAAGAACGTCCAGCTGAGACCACCATCTTTGGGTTATCCTGGGAGGGTCGCCGGGTTTTTCTCTACCTTCTTCAAAATCCGTTTCTCTGTAGTGTCGGCGAAGTGCATGGCTCTTGATTCAGCTCGCTGTGTTCGTATGCCGGTTTCTTGAAGTCTCTACCACTAGCTGGACTCTTCGAGTCAGTTCGCGCTTATATCCAGACACCCATACACACACCCTCAGTCATACACTCACGGCCTCGCTGGCTAATGCTCTCTTTTAACGCGGCCAGAATTACCGAAGTGGGCAGAGTACGGGAAAGCCCGCATGCCTTGAGGGGCCGACTTGGTTGATAACGGCATGGCGATCTATTTAGCGAATGAACTCTCCATGTTTTCCTCATCAGCGATCGGCAATAGGAGGAGAGAAAGCCATAACCGAAATTCGTGGGCGGATTTGAAAATGAGTGGCCTGTTTGTGAATGCGTCGAGGTGAATTTGTGCCTGTTGGCGGTGTGCTTGATCGCCTCGTCAAACCGAACCCTGTTTCATTATGTGCTTTCGCAAAAGTGGCCACCACAAAGAAATAAGACCGATACATAATACAATCAATTCCTCTTCCATCGTGTAATATTACAAGAATTTTGGGCTGCTGTAGAGGTAATTTCCTGTTACTAAGGACATTTTTGCAAAATATTAATTAGGCGTGTATAATGCACAGTGGGTGAGAAAAAATGTATTCCATGACGAGACATTAGAAAATTAGTTCGCTTATATGTATAACAATAAATTTATATGAATTTGTTTGGACTTTATGAGACTCAGATTGTTTGAGTTTCTCCATCCTGTAACTGATAAGCGTCTTCATGGCTAAAAAATAACCGACGAATTTTCATGGAGAAGAGCGGTTAAAATCATCAAGCACCACGACCTGCGGCCAATAATGTAAAAGCGACAATGTGATATAATGCGACTTCTGTGAATATTTATAACCATCATTATAGGGAATTTCGTAATTACTGGGTCAGTCTTTTTTTGATGTGATGTGAACTATTGACCGCACCGTATGCTAAAAATATGGTTTCAATAAATGGATATTAGAATTTTGCAGCCGCATGTATCTCGCTCTTCAGCTGCTCTGCAAGTATAAAACGTTGTAATTTTTCCTTTACTAAACGATTTTTTTCAGTCTAGCCGCATGTATTTCTAAAAGACCTGGAAAATATACAAGTGAAGTTAATTGAAAACTTCGAAGGCTCGACGATATTCACCATATATATATATATATATATATATGAGTGTAGTTCTCATAAAATTTATGGGATTGACTGTGTAACCCAATTGACTACAAGAGTTTATTAAAAGGTAGAATGTATGTTCGGGTAATGGACAAAAATTTTTTTGTCGTGGTGGGACCGTACTTATCGATTGTCCCTACTTGTTCTATGGCTATCCCTCTCTTCACACAACGACGATGGATGTCCTAAGGGGGTGAGGTATTAGATGAAGTTTTGCTCAACATGGTCGTCGTGGTCGTGGCCAAAGACGCGAGGCACAAGGGGGTGGTGATGTGGGGGGTTGATCTTTTTCCGTCGTAGTTAGATGTTTTCCAAATCAGAGGGACTGGGCCTGGGAACTGATTGTGAGGTACCTCATCCATTTCGGGCGTTGTTATCTCCTGACCGCTTTGCCTGCTTGGTTGGCCACCCCACTATCTCGATCCTGTATTGTCGTTCTTTCCATTATTATTATTATTATACACTTTATATATTTAAAACCTTGGTTGTTTTTTGAGGGTGGAGCGGATTGTATCATAGTTTCATGGTATCATGCAATTTTATTTAACAGTATCAAAAGATATATACTGTGTGTATTCACTGAAAGACAAGGGTTTGTGGCTAAGGCGCAAATTCAGTGGCATTTATTATAACTGAGATTGAGGAAGAATAAAAATAAGCTATCACACACATTTTGACCCTTTTAGAAGACATGCGATTTTTTCATTTTCTCATAGCATATATTATTATGGAATTGCGCAATAGATTCAGTTATACTAGTGTGCTGGAGTCAACGTTGTTTCGAATGTGTCTTAAACATCAAAACATGGAATGAAAGGGCACTCTTTCCGGCTTAATTGGACTCTCTTGTCAAATATAAAATAAATAAAACCCTCTTGTCAAACTATTGCTGCCCAAGACAGAAGACAAAAAGTAAAGCTGACGTATACGATACGCCTTCAGAAGACCGCATCACTCTTCCAAAGTCTCCACAATTTAGCAGGAACAACAGTAGCGACGTAATCAGCAACGTCTGATCGTCCAGAGGGCACCAAGCGATCCCCAGGATCTTCCTGAACCGACAGACGGCTACCAAGTCTAGAGTGTCCAGGGCAGAGGCTACGTGGAGAAGGGAGACGGGGTGGTTGGCGATCAAGAAATTCGCGATAGATTGAATGGGGTGGTGGTCAGTTAGTGACTTCAGCGGGTAACCAAGAAGCGACAACAAAAGAAGGATCGACCCCATCGTCCCCTCTCTGTTCCCAACCTTTGGAAAAAGGCAATTGAGAAATCATCAGGGATCATGGCGTGGCAATAAGCCACACTGATGTAGTGAGTAGCCTTGCGCGCTCATACTCCTACACTTTCGATTTTGCGGCGTCCAAAGAAATGTACACACAACAGTCAACTAGGGGGGGTCTTTTACAGGGGAACAGATAAGGGGAACACCCGATGTCACTAATGCAGCTTTAGCAAATTGGGAAGATTACTCTGCCATCTCATCAGATGTATATGACCACAGATGTACATACCTATGAATCAGACAGATTGCAGGGTGACGTGGGGTTAAGTAGTCGTCATTGTCTTAAGTATAATTGTGAATTTCAAGAAACTACAAATTTACCTAATTTATTTATTGTCCGACACTAAAAATATTTTACAACTATCCATATCCTCTTGAGTACTTCAGCGAATTGTAACGCTTCAGTTTACCAACTTTGAGCTTGAGGCGGCTTTGGATCACTCGTTGTACTCATCCACGGGCTGACAATATTGAGCTTCGAGCAGGTCGCAGTGTTTCAAAAGTCGTCGCTGTAGTTATAGGGCAATAAAACCTGTGGAGTGTACTCGTATGTCAGCTGGCACCGTCGATACTGGGCAGCGTTAGCTCCCCAAATAAAATCATCCCGACGACACTCACATTCGATCAGCACTAAAATAAGCTCCGAATATTTATTTGGAATAAGCTGAAACCAAAGCGGCGTGCTTTTCAAGTAGCGTTTAGATGGACCGAACTTAGATATACATTACATCTTAACGCGCACCAGGATAATCAAAGTGAAATTGTCCAATTTTGCTTACTGTCTCGACTTTGTCTAAGGAAGGTTGCTATTCCGAGAAACGCATGGAATCGTCTAAGCTTCCCTTTATGTTGGTTTTGCCGAGGTAGAGGTTCTATTCGCATAGCGCGTAGACAGTCCGTTCAATCGTCTATGGACATATACAAGGGGATAAGATGCGATGTCAGTCTTGCTATGATACGCTATGCACATCACACTTGCTGATGGTAATAATCAACCTTAATGATTCAGCCTGCGACTGTCTAGAAGTGTTCGCTCGCTTTGACAAGTTAGACACTGCTAGCCAATTGTCACTGTTGCCACTGGTAAATTTTCGTACTTAGCCCATCTACCACATTCATGCATAGGCATGCATGAATGTGGTAGCTGTTCCAAATTGGGGATATTGAATGTCCATCGTTTCGAGCATGCCAAAGAGTAAACACAGCATCGTTAGAAGTCATGAGAACGAACGAGAATCTCGCCTGCGGGACGGTTTGCCCGCCTGGGCACCGAAGCGCTAAACATATTTATCAGACGAGTAGAAGTAGGACTCAGTGGGCAGGTAGGCACTCGTCCTTTTGTGTGTGCGGTGTTCGGTCTTCTTTTTGACGCGGCTGCGGTCGGTCGGTTGGTCGGTGAGCTCAGGTGCCGACGAAGAGCAAGTGTGGATCGACTACCACAGTAGGATACTACGGCGACCCTGTTGATTCTCACTCTTCAATTCCCCGTCGAGACGCTGTTGGCAAACTCGGCAATTCCTAGGCTTTCGATCCGCTCCTGAATTGGAATCGAAGAAGCTAAGATTCTATTCAGGAGAGAATGACGGATTTCCGCAGGCGTACAGCCAGTTTTCCTTCTTGCCTGCAGCTCGGTTACCAGTAGAATCACCAACCATCGACTCCTTACCAACAGAGAAGCACAAGTGCGGTGGGAAGAAAAGAGTATGTAGCGTCTATGTTATAGCCAGACGGCCTCACCCACTCCGCAAGCATTCGTTGCGGAATCTTGGCTTCGGTCTACTGCGACGTTGGACACGGCTGCAGTTCCCGCAGTTTAGCAGCACAATGTGCCCGTTCAAGTGAAGGATAATGTAAACAACCAGACTTCCTCGCTCCTCCATCGTTTCACCTGGCCAAGATGGTTAACAGGCAAACAGCCACACAGTAAAACGCGGACACGCACATACACATGAGCGATATAACGCAGGCAGATATAGCCATAGGTGAAACCACCCCAGTCTCTGAGGTGGCGCAGTCAAAAAGCTGAACTCATGGGGGGGGGTGTAGGGAAGCATTCACTGGAATATTGTGGCGTCTCATTGCCGTTCTTTGCTCTTCTTGAAAAGGTTGCCTGTGTTGTTTACCACCAGATGCAACTCCCGCGAACCCAATAGACGCTAAAGCAACGCCAGTTGAAGTTGACGAAAGGTGAGGTATTCAGAGAAAGAGAGACAGAGAGAATTTGCACCGGTAAAGAATAGAAGATCAACTCGGCTGGATGAAGCAGGCGCGCAGAATGAAAGAAAAGGTGTCACGATTCTAAGGGAGCATGGCTTTTAAGTGGGAAGAGTGCACAGAATGATCACCGCAGTGCGAGTGAAAGTACCACCGATATTCAAACGACGATTTTGAGTTGTTTCGATATTCGCCTACCTGCTGCACCTCTGAAGAGCAAGTGGCCTACGAGCTATCGAATAACTGTTGAAACGATTTCGAACCTTGCTTGAAAACCGAATTCGCTTCGACGGACGGACAACTCTCGGAAATGCTCCGACGACCTTATCTTTCGCTCCCAGTTTCTTCCACCTCTTTTATCGTTTCAATGTTTATGGGCGTCGTTAGATAAATAATTCACCTACCGGCGACCAGCAATATTGGTCATATCCATATGAAACCACTCCAATTGCTGTTATTTAAGGTGCGTCGGAAGAAACGCGCAAAGCTCCGTTTTTTACCTTTTCTTCTCTCTCCCTTGTGTGTCCGGTTTGTTCAGCTCGTCCCTGTTCGCTTACAATCATCCTTATAACTGCCGGTGTGCGTCCGGCCTTTCTGCTACCCAACTATTGCCTCCACAAAATCTGCCATTGGGCGGAGGTACTGCTTCGGTCATATCGAAGATCTACTTACACGTAAACGCCATCAACGCTACGCCAAGTGGTAGCCTTAACTTGAATGAGGCTTGAATGAGATTACGTTCTTACGTAATCGGTGGATCGAGTAACAGCTCGGTAGACTCGGATACATTATCCTTTACTGAGAAAGCTCCTGAAAAATCTACCTTAACAATCTACCTTTCACCCTCTCATGGCGCCAATATACGCTTTAAAGTGTGATGTTGTCTAGTCTGTGATGTGAACGCGTGTTCTGCAAATGGTATATACCTCGCTCGATTCGCCGCATCGATGTTATATGAAAGAACGGAATAGCAGAAGGGAACGAGAGAGAGAGAGTTGATGGAGGAGAGAGCGAACAGAAAACATAAAAGTTTATGGCTTACGATTATGAGGAAAGGGAATTCAATATCATAAAGCGAATTGGCCAAAACCAAATCCAAGCACGCATCGATATCATTATAATGATTATGGCACGTCCGGTCAATGCGTTGTTGGCTTCGATACGATGGACGCGGATCTTAAGTTTCGTTTAGGATGAAGCTCTCAGGGAAATTGTATATAACGTAACAGCACATAAAGTCCAAGTTAACTCTAAAACAATTGTAAAATTCGAACAGTCGCTGTTAATTGCTGGTCTCAGGAATAGATCGACAGGCGTTCGTACTACAATGATTGTGATTCTCTCACCGCGGTCCATATTAGATCAGCAACAGCCCTTTTAATATTTGACTTGCTGTTTCCTAAGGGTGAATTATTTTTATGATTAACAACGTTTGTCGTCATTTTGTTACGATTGCGGCTTCTACTGGACAAGTTCTGTTTTTTATTTGGGTAATTTTACATGTAGTTCTTCAAGCAAGAATATT
Source organism: Tropilaelaps mercedesae (assembly GCA_002081605.1). Classification (NCBI taxonomy): domain Eukaryota; kingdom Metazoa; phylum Arthropoda; class Arachnida; order Mesostigmata; family Laelapidae; genus Tropilaelaps; species Tropilaelaps mercedesae. The sequence goes on along the minus strand of MNPL01032574.1, from coordinate 57,748 downwards.
ATTCAAACAAAGATGCAATATTTAAAAGTTATTGGGTTGCATAAATTACTTATGTTTATATCATGACGATGAGAAACTCATGATAACAGTTTTGGAATAAACGCAACATACATATTAGTATATGGATTTGAGATTGAAGACAAGTAGAAAGTGTCATCGACACATACAGGATAACCCAGCAACTCCTCAGGATTTTAAAAAAATTTAAAAACACATGATCGAAATATTTCGCATTTTTATCGTAAGTGAAACCCCCAGTGAACTCCCCATTGACTTAATACAACCCAGTTAGGTGACAATGCTCATAATGCATTTGAGCTGATCAGAGCTGAAAAGGAATAGCATACCCCTTGAATGATGGTCTTTAAAGCAATTCGTTTTAGATTGTCATTAATTTGTAATTCAGATGAAGTCTGACAAAGCAATTTTCTTCCTTTGTTAATAAATCGAGATGCAGTTTTATTACAGCATCTTTGTGGGGTTTATCACGATATCTACTTGTTATTATTCAACTTGATGCAAATTGTTTACAAATTTCGAAAAACATGGTTCAACAGTGCAATACATTACCTTGTTAACACGATGTGTAACGACAAAAATAATTACCAGTATCATCATATGTGTGTGCTTAAATATGCTAAGTTGCCGTTGAGATATGCGCCCTACAGAAACGACGAATACAAAATTCGGGTAACAGAACCGTTTCACAACGGGTTGAGCCATAGCTTCCGACACACCCGTGTGCGAGATTGTGTCCGTTATTCATGGAACGGTTAGGCATCACTCATTGTGCTAACCACAATCACCAGAGCAAAAATTTATTTTCCCCGTCAGGGCCATCCACCGTTGCGATACCTTTTTTGCAACTCTTCGGACCGCCCCGCCCATCCTTTGCATTCACGCGTTTCTCAAGAGGTCTCTAAACACCCTATGAGGCGCTTGGCAGTTCACCCTGCAAGAAAAGAGGGTGGCTGCTACGGAAATGTTGTTGTTGTTATTGTTATGCAGCGACAAAGACCTCTTCCACAGAGTCTATGGCTCGGCTTCCTGAGCACTAGAGGGCTTTTCGCACACACTTTCTTTCCACTCTCGTCTACCAAAGAGGTGACACCTCTGGTCCCATTCATAAGCCCACTCGCCCGCGAAGTGCTAAATGCCTTGCCGTCGACATTGGCAAGGGTCGTTGCGCCGGGTCGGGTAAAAGTCAGCGCACAAATCCTATCCTGGTCGGCGGCATATGCAGTAGAGAATACTGGATTGTGCTACCCAGTTACTTAGCGGTAGTTAAGGTTAGTTTTTAACATAGCTAAAGAGAGGATGTAGCGAAAGTGAGGTAGAGTTCAGAGAAGTGTACGAGGTACAGAGTGAAGCGATAGTTAGGGGCAGGTAGTGAGCACCGCTAAAATTCTGGACCTCGGACAAAGGTTCAGTAGAACGTAATTAGCAGCCGACAATGAATGGAACCAGATGAACTGAAATCCTCGGTCCGGAGAAATAGTCGGAGGAGGAGAATAAATAAGTACTAAACATTTGTCAAGAAAGCTACTACAAAATGATTATATGCCGCAACGGATCTGTCACGGTATCAACAGCTGTACAGCTCTGATAATGATGAAGTATGTTGTTGGAGGTGGGAAATCAAAGAAGCAGACCCTATGACTTAATAGCATAAGTATACTGGCTTCCTTATTGAGAACTACGCGCACTACAAGCCCGAGAACGTGTTCGGTATGCTAGGGCAACTTAAATCGTATGGTAAGAAAATCTATTCAAGTTTCTTCTTAAATGACGAGGCAACGACGGCATGGATGTCAGCTGTGAGGTGCTCAATAAGTGTTTGACGAGCACAAACTGGTCAAGGAAGAGGCATGTCTATCGTGTGACGTGACATCGAATGCAAAAAAGTCAAGCAGCCTAGCCCATAGTTGACAACTCTTTTTGCTATTCGTCGACAGAAAATCAAATCTCGAAAAAGAGCGGATTAAACGAAAGCGATGAGAGAGAAAGGCGACAGAGAAAGTTAGGTTACGCACAGAATTGTTGTCCTACTACGGTTTGAACAAGCACAGTTCTTTTGTCACCTTTACCATGTAATTACCGATGCTCAACTGACTGGCTTAGCGTTGTCAGAAGCGCAAACTTGATAATATATTGCGCCCTGGACTTATACTTAGAATTTTTGCAGGGCTAACCATTAGCCAGCATTTAAAGTCGTCTACACTATCTTGCTTCCTAAGACGGACCCTCTGAATGTAAATGCGTTATAAATGGCGGAGCGTGAAGCCGTGCTCCTATGTGTTTTTCACGCTCGCAGGATGCATGCAAGTAGCCGATACGACCGAGCGGGACTGTACCTGGCAACAGACTTAATTATCTCACTTAATTATTTTAGATTTTCTTGTTTCGAGCTTTTAATAAGTTTAAGTCAACTCTATTGCGCACAAAAACAGCGTCATGACAAGGAATCAATTGCTGCATTCTATACTGCCATGTATGGAAACTTTAAGTTGGTCAATATGCTGTATTTCCGTGTCCACAATTAAATTTACTTATCCATTCAAAGTAAGGCCCGTAACATTCTCCTGGGAACAAGTAATGTCAATCGCATTGTTATAGTAGTACAACAAACACAAGCCGTATAATTTGGAGAAACCCTGCGGAAAAGAAATCTGTTTGTACCAAAATTAGTGCTGAAGCTTGCTTGTGGCTCTGGTAAACGGAATAACGCTACTCATCAGACATCCCAGGAGACACTATAAACCTTGTTATACTAACATACAATGTGCGGTGATTGTTTTGTGTGTACACAATTTGGTCAATAGTGTTAGACTATGACTGTAGTATTACGAACAAAAGTCTCCCATGATATTATTATGCACAGCGGAAGTATTATATAAGTATTCTAAACAACACACAACAAAAACGAAGAAATTTGTCTTTCTCGTCATTTTGCGTAATAGAAGAAATAGTCAATCGTGTCAGCTTGCACAACCTCAGGTCCGCTGCACTTTGCCTTTGGGTCATAGACCGCAACTCTTGAAGTTATTGAAAACATTTGAACATGGTGAATGGTGCGTGCACCAAAGTCTTAACTCGGATTTATCAAGGTACCTAGGTTACTTATAGGGAATAGATAGATCCTTCAGGTTGCAGACAAAGTCCGAATTATGTCTATTTAAAATAGGGTTCTTCGTCGTTGAGATCTCCACATTATTAGCTTCATACGTTCAGCCGCATCTATGGTCAAGCACAAGCTTTCTCTACCAGCTAAAGCATAAATGGGTCGTACAGCTTCTAATCACCTAAACATAATGTGAAAATTACACCCACTGGCGATACTTTTTCAAGGTTCAATATAGTTATACAGAGCAGTCATGGCCCAATACAAAGGGCCTGGAGAATATTATTAAGGAGCGGGAGCCAGCGGAAATGAAGGTCCCGTATACTCTCACTTTTATATAATATATATAAAAGTGAGAGTATATTTCAATATATATATATATATATATATCGAAGCATTACCTAAAGTTTCCATTAGCAAGACACTGTTAAATTATTTAAAACCGAATAAAACGACATTCACGGAGTATTGCATTCACTTTATTATAATTACATCCTCGCATACCTATTTTATGTACGTTTTTATCTATAGAATATCTATCCAAAACTTGCAGAGGAGAATTAATAGAAGTCCGCTCACTTTCGCGAAATGTCTAAATATATCAATCAGATAACATAATGGATACCGCAAGGCAGACCAGCGCTTCTACAGCAGCGGCTTGAAATTGTTGGTATCGATTATCATTGTTGTACTCGCAGCAAAGTCCATTTGTGTTTACCACTGTGTCCATCCTAGTCTTGAATCTGGATCCGATATGCTCAACCGATCCATCTCATCGCTGGCTCTTTTATGCTCCATTGTCCGATTGAGTTTGCGAATGACCAGGCTGTTCATCAAGAGCGTTCGTAATCGTTACGTACCTACGCTCGACAGTATCAGCACAGTAATCAGGGATGACTCTCTATAGTTTGGACGGTATTTAACAATGTAAACCTCACTACCGCCCGACTAAACGACGTTATTAGAGTTGGAATTTAGCCATCTGCACTCCTCTCGACCGATCGACACTCCTCATTTTGCTAGACAGTGTAGGTGCACTCACGTTGTTTCGATTGATGTCGTACGCACGGGTACTTAAAACGCACGGGAACTAGAATCGTTTACAGCAGCAGGAGCAGCATTCGATCGTTGTTCTCATGAGAAGGCCAGGCCGACGGACTGCCTGAATCCGCTTTTAATACATCTTCATTTGCACCGCGGCGCGGGCCCTGCTCGTTGGGTGAGTCTGCTGCACGATCGTTGCTGCATAGTCACTTTGCCCGTGATGACAACGATACAGGCCACCGACCATCGTCTTCCCTCGCTTCCCCTGACGGTCGGCCATACCGATGCTACCCTGTAGGCAATATCTATTAAGCATTCCGGATGCTGTCTAAATATTTTGCAACCACAGAAAGATTCATAATAATTAAGTCATAACGGCATTTGCAAGGGGCCTCATAGGAATCCTGTTGGATCCCGCATGCAGACCCATTAATAAGCAGATATACTTCCTCCCACCCCTCCGCTCACTTCTCCCTCTAGTGAAGAGCCGATCAGACAACGTTTGCGTGGTAGGTGTGCAACGTATTGTGTGGCCATTCTTAAGAAGTTCAACGTAAGAAACTTTCGACGTAAAACAAAGCACGTCGAGGACAGCTGCAATCTATGCTTGGACATAGAGCAGGCGCTGTCCGTAACGGAGACGAGTTTATGATGCATTTAATGGCATCGAAGGAGACATCCCAGCCTATGGTAACTAGCTTGACCCTGCTACGGATCTTAATAACAGAGAATTGAGAGAATCAGGGCATTTGATAAAATAAGAATGGGGTGAAGGTAGCTCAAAATGGGAAACACTTCCATCCACCTTCGTTTCCTTCCTTTGAGGCCCCCTAATCTCTCCATCTTTTTGCCTTTCTTACTCTAGGTAGCACATTGCGGCTAATTCCCAGTGCAGCGTCCCTGATTGAGCTACACATGGCCGCCTCGGCAAAGGGTGGCCGGAGGTAAGAAGGGGAGGCGAAGGACCGCGCTTAATACTTCACGTATAGCCGTAGCGTATAGACAAAGAAGACTTGGACTGTCACTTATCTTGCTATTGCCGTTCGTAGCGAACGCCAGCGTCGCTCCACCACTACCATTTCACCACCATCGATTTCCCTGCGACATACCAGCGTCTATACTCCCGCCTTCTCTCTCTTTCGCGATCTCTGTCTCAAAATGGTCACCGGAGCCAAGCGGAGTTAGAAGTGTATAGGTGGGAGAATGAATAGAGGACCAAATGGGAACGGAATGGCTGCCAAACACCGCAAGCAGTTACCGAAGTCATTCAATATCAGCATAAGTGATGCCGTTGTATTTACCGGTACTTCCCGCCCTATCACCACGGCTCCGTGCGCGACCTTCGAGCGCCAAATGCAACGGCCGCAATAGCAATAACGAAGACGACGACAACAACAACATTAAAACAAAAAATCGAGCGAACTTAAAGCCCTGTACATCGCAGACATGTTGCGGCTGGATATTAATCATAAACTCTGTGGTGAGCAAAGTATCATGGGTCTCGTTTAGGAAATGTCCAGAATAGTCGCAGAGTGAAGGTGTGGATCGCGGTTGACTGTCGACACGGCCATATGATCATCATGAGAAGCAGCGGTTTTATTTGAAATTGGTTACGAGGACGTCACAACGTCTTTAATAGGCATGCGATGAAGAGACAAGCTGAAAGCTTACGGACAATCGCTTCTAATCGTAACTGCACTCGATACTGCGTCAAAGCGTGTGTCACCACGACGTCGGGAGTGGCCAAAGGCGAGTTTGGTGGCGACTGGAGAGGGAGATAGAGAGAAAAAGACGGAGGGATGATAATGGACTATCGATCCTGTGTCAAGGCTATTTACAATGTCCCAACGCTAACAGCGGCAATTCAGCGGTCATTGATAGAATGCTCACGTCTCGGATCGCCGCAGTCTGGCACGTGTGAGATGCATGTATACGTACCTTTGTGCCTCTGTGAATAGGTGAGAAATGCCGTGACAATACTATTCGAATTCTTCATACTGCGATTGATATTATGCTCTAGTGTAGCCTAATGGATGCGTCGAGGAAATAGTCGGCCGCACAAACTTCACTTCCTTATAAGTTATTTTAAAAGATTTTTAGTGTGACGAATACCTCAGCCATAAACAAATGCATACTTTTACCATAAATGGAACCACAATTACCCAAGTAATCGCGGTTCCACTAGCATACTCACATTACTTAGGTAACTTACGACAAAATCCTGCTTTATAGAAATAGGAAAATTGGCACAGTGTATTTGACAACCTAAAAGTTCCCTTCAACCTCGCTAGTTGTGAAACTGTAATTAAAAAATATTGGAGTATCTCAAAAACACCCGTTTTCATGTTATTTTAGACGGTGACTTCACAACATAGATATTTTAAATTATATTTTAAATCAGTTACTTGTACTTTAAAAACAGCCGTTTTGAGCTAATGATGACAAAAAACTCTCGACCGCAAGATCTTTCAATCTCCCCACTGATTTGTATTCCTACATCACTTTAAATAGCGAGCAAATAGTAAAGGATTTGCATTCATTCGTGGTTTCGTCTAATTCACCCACTTTCTGTTAAAACACTAGAAATATCTACGCTTCAACAACGAAACTTAAAGTTAACGATTAATTGGCAACTACATCGAAAGTTGGCGTAGGTATCTCAGAAATCCAGATGCCAGCTATCAGGGGCAGACTATGCGGCTGTGTATAAGTTATATGTGAAGGTGTACGACTAAAGTAGCATCCTAAAGTAGCAACGTTGTCTATCAATAAGAAAGGTAACTGAACTACTGGTGTCTATATAGTTAGTAGTCATAATCGCAGTGGTTGGCTAGAGCATGTTCTTAGCAAGGGATGTCCTCGGGCCACGGATGCCACCTACCGTTACCGCGAGAGAGGAGAAAACAGTTGCTGGAGGCTCTCTTACCACCAAATGTGACAAAGGCCCCACCGCACCACAAACCGAACTACCGAACCCCAATAGCGACTAGCTATCCCCATATATATATATATATATCTCCCGCCAACTGATATATATATATATGCATCTATATATATATATATATATACATATATGCACCGCCAACTGATATCAGCTCGAAGTAGCCCAGGCATCAGGTAGTTGTTGATAGCGTCATTCGACGTCCGTCCGCAGTTGTACCATCAGGCACAAAATAACAGCAATGTCAACAACAATAAGAACAGAAACAACGACAACGACTAGAAGAGTACAACAATATTAACCAATAGCAACAGCGTTTGCGATGACAGCGACAAGAACAAGCCGGA
>MNPL01032574.1:35646-49669 GCA_002081605.1 Tropilaelaps mercedesae | reverse complement strand
CGGTGGCAGGTAAGGAGGATTGCTCGGGGCGGTGGCTATTATCTGGCGAAGGGGTCTTCTGCCTTTTCCCCCTCCGCTTTCCCACTGGGATGGCAGGCAAGCAGCGAAAGTAGAAGGACGAGCGAATAGGGGCGTTTGCCACGTAAAAACGTCGTCTGCTCGTTGTGGTCTTCCCCTCCTGTACTAGCTATGGCTGACCGCTAGGCGACACAAGAAGCAACAACTCGCAGATTTCCGTCCTTTTCTCAACTTCAAATAGGTGGAAATCTTAGGATTATCATCTACGTTCGACGTGGATAGTATCCGCATATCCATAGTATACGGAAAAAGTTTTCGTTACTGACTGCCATGCATCGATATGGCTTGTACTTAAGGTTGCTGTAAGGATAATCGCCTCTGCTGGGAACTTCTAAATGCCAGTGTAAGCGGCTTGTCGCGTTTCGAGTTGGTGTTGGCTGGTGCATCAGCCATTTGCTCCTTTGCGTTCGGTAACCCTGGGAAAGTATGCGCATACCATTACTAAGTATTCGGCCAAACCATTCCGTTTGGGCGATTCTGGAGATCACTGACATAAACCCGAGCTAAGTTTTTCTATACATATATGAACGCATTGGCTTGTTACAATTCGACTTTCTTTCCTTTTTCATTTTGGACGTGCTGCTAGGTGACATGACACCAGCTGTTTGTAATCGAATCATTCAGATATCTCACACTTAATTCACCTTACCAGGGCTCTTTTGCGCCGCTTTTTTCCTTTCAATAGCACCGATCCGTCAAGATTGCACCCGATGTCTCTCGAGAGGTGTGCTAGACGCCATGCGTTAAAAGGAAGTTGTTCGTGGCGACGCCATGACAACGGGCGCTAGTGGCCACCAACGAGAACAACCGCGTCATCCGTATCGACGACATCGACATCTTCGGATGGCGAGAAGATGAAAAGTATTTCTCTGCACTTTGACGGCGGCTATGAGCACCTGCTGACTTCGCGGCCGTTGAAGTGAATATGTTATTTTAAAACTATTGCTTCGCATCGCTATCGAATGTCTATTCGAAAAACTTAGCTCGGCGATTCTGCCCGCTGTTCCATACGAATACGACATAGGATCGTAGTAAGAGGAAAACACGCATGGTTGTTCGCAGGCGGTTGTATTGACACTGAATAAGGACGAAGAATATATGCATTTCATCACTAGCGCAGGGGTTGGTGTCTGCTAACGTACCCGGGCTATGTCGAGCGTACGCAGAGCGAACAAGAGCAAGACGCACATAACCACGCCTTGATCCAGACGGGCCTTGAACAGGTACACTATGAGAACCAGGATCAGCCAAAGTTCGATGTTAGCCTCATACAAGCAAACCATCCCTACCAGTATGTCGCTGTAAACGTTACTGCAAATCGGCTGTAGTATAGATACTGCACACATCGTACATCCTGAACGATCAGAAAGTTGTATACCGGCCCGCTTAAACGACCCGATCGCCATTAACCTTTACCTTCTATAGATGAATATTACTAGCGTATGGGTTTATCCATTTGTGAACGTATATGCTCAACTGGTGTAAGTCGAATTGTTTTAATCTAATAGGCTTGAAGTGTTGTAAGCTGTATTCAACGAAAATTACAACAGCAGCAAACACAACGTTAGCAATCACCTTTCGTTGCACGTTTGCTATATGGCCATCCCGAAAATCTTGGGGTGACTTTAGCAGCTTGAAATTCAAGAGGCTCCATAGGTTGATCATTCGGAGACCCTTGGCTTTGTGGGCTCCAAAGGGTACGCAATTGTACGTGCTGTCGCTAGACATGAGCATACTTAGTTGGCATAGAGTAGGAATTGGGGGATGTAGCTGCTTATCTCGTAGCTAGCGGCGGTTGGCACTCTCACGACTCTGTTATGCTTATGGAGTTCGTTGTGCCAATGCTGATGATGGCAGTACCCCCCTGCCCCTCGTCCGCGTATTCAGAACAACAACGGAATAGAGACCCCTCTTCCTTCTCCCGTGTATCCCTCCATCATTCGGTTCACTGTAGAGCATGCATGAGCTGAAGGCTGGAAGTGCTAGCTTCGTTTTCTCACCACTGCAGGCAGAGGAAGTGGCGATACTCGCCACTGAGTTCGTTTGTTTGTTTGTTTGTTTGTTTGTTGTCGCCTCAGTCAATCTGTCCCCCGATCTTACCAGCTTGCTGCCTTTTGGTATCGGAAGAGACCGCACGGGAAGGAAGGGGTGGGCTCACTACAGGGTGGGGGTAGGTTCACTGCAAGGTAGGGGTGGGCTCTCAACAGGGTAAGGGAAGTCAAGGGAGTGTGTGTGTGTGTGTGTGCATAGAATCAGGGAACATCCGACCGATTTTCCAAGCTCTCTTTCCCTTCATGGAGGGGGGCGAGCTCTGTCGCACAGTGGTTGCTGTCCGAATGGAGCTCATAACTGTGGATCGGTTGGGGGTCGCGTAGCTGAAGGGGTGTTTAGGGTACATACGGAAGGGCGGGGGGACAGGCCAGCGGGGCCAATGGTAGAGTCTACATAGCAGCATCATCATCCAACCCATTCGCTTGGTTTCTACTTCTCTCGATCGGGGCACAGCCAGAGGCGACGCTGCGAGTTCGATTCATACTCCATCCGTACGCTCATGGTCTCCTTTTCCTCACATGGTCTCTGGTCTAGTTTGGACTGGCCTGGTCGGCCGCTGCTCCGGCGGCCCCGAAAGCATCCTTATGCATTTCCGTTGCTCTTTCCGGTGGTCGGGGGCCAGAGCCGTTGCGGAACACCAACCACCAACACTGCTGCGCGCTGGCGCACCCGCACGGAGCTCCGGTCGGTCGCGGGCTGAGGCTTCGAACAGATAGACTGCCTCGGGCATATGTCGCCGCCACTGACAACAGAGCCGCTATCCTTCGCCCGGCGGCCCCTTGAGTTGAGTCCCAAATCAGTTGCGTAGTACACAACAGTGATACGGGATCTGTGTATGCCGGAACCTTCGATCATAGAACATCGTTGGGAGCCATGGAATAACATTCGGCGGTGCTAGCACAGGCCTGCCTATGAAAAACGCACAACTAGATGTGAGAGGAAAGGGGGGGTGAGTTCTTTCGCTGCTGTCCGATAACTTTTGCAACAACAACTTTGGTCTCTTCCAGTTCGTCCAGCCGATTGTCGGATAGCAGAGCGCTGAGTACTATAGGCGAGTACTGTAGAACAGTGTAATAGCGGTAAGACAACGGACGGCCGGGCATATCACGATGCAGTTGCGAAGTCGAATAGGAGATACCAATGGGAAAATCAACGGAATGTGACCACTGCGTTTTTGCTTTCAGGTAAGGCGACAGCCAATTGCGAGAAAATCGACGCTAGGTGATGGCCGCTGAGTGTATTGGTGATGCAGACCAGATGGGTAAGAGCATATCAAATCATGAGGTGGCGGTAAGATGAGACGTAGAGATGTTTTAGATGGAAAACAATAGGGCTAGTTCCGGAGTTTTGAACCGGAGTAGAAATAAGTCTATGATGGAAATCGTTGATTAGGAATGGCAAAAGTTATTTACCATGACTTGTATAGTAGCGGCCCAAGATCGAAAACCGGTAAATTAACTCATGAAAGTGGTTTGTCTCAAGACTTCGTTCCAGCAGACCGAGGTCGTAGAACTTTCTAATAGAAGCTGACTCCGGATATAACTTTGACGTTCGTTGTTTTATAGCTGAATTTACAGTGTGTATGCCACCCGTTTGCTGCGTTTAAAGGAAAGGCTACTCCATGTACTTGCCAATAGTTGGTGTATATTGACTTGAAGGGATAAGGCAATTAACTCACGGCACTTGATCAAGGCACAGCAACAAGTAGCGACATTCTTAAAATAGTGAAGGCCGAAATAATGCAGTCAGCGTTGGCTCCATTTCCAATTCTCAATTCGAGTATTATTTTATTGAGAAAGTGGACGTCCTATTTTATACGGAAAAACAGGCTAGGCAAATCTATAATATTGAGGTTAGAATCAAAATATAAGGTACAAAAGGGAGAGTGATGTGTGAACCAGGTAAATCAGGACAAAGAAGATCGTATTCACGCTCAATTGAGAGCAAGTGTCTTGCACAAATGATGAAGATGCTTAGGCACTTGTGAGTGTCATTATCATTCTTTGTGCGCTGACATGGTCTTTTTTAAGCTCGTCTATCTTAGGTCCATTTTTAGACTTACCATGTAAATGTCTTTTGCTGAGAAACAGGAAAACTATCTAGTTTTCTAATCTCGTTTTTTCAAAAACTGAAACCTTTGCAGCCCGCAACTTAGCTTAGATCATAGCTACGTTCTGTGAAATTGCCCGTTTGAATTGGCTTAGAAATACAAAGGGCAACTCTATTGTAAAAATCACAAGCAGAGTTTTTATGTGCTAGCGTATATCACTTTCCAAGTGTTTATAAAGAGCGCTTTAGTTCCAATGTGCGACGTGAAATTCTCACAGCGACTCAGAGTAAGTACAAAGAAAAGGAAAAAGCGAGAAGATTCGTAGCAAGAATTAATACTTTAATATAGGTCAATATAGTTTTAGAATAGCTATCGTAGCGAATTTGTTTCATGTCATAGCCGACATCAACGTGTATCCTACGGTTTCTTCGGCACAGAGCATTTTCCTTTGTTTCCATAAATGTAGATGTGTAATGGCGATGGGATAGAATTTGTGCACCCTATTTGTGCAGCCTACGTGTCTTTTCTGCCCGCAAACGGTATACAAATGCACTAAGCCACCGAGCGTGATTATTCTACAGCTAGCAGAGGTCAATCATATAGCTTCTCATTAAATGCTCTGTGGATATAAAAATTGATTTTGAAAACTGTGCTAACATCTGTTCCAAATATTTAGGCAGTTGTGAGATGTTGCCTCTTAAATTCTTAATATGTTGACTGACATGCGACGTTTGTGATAGACTAAAAATATCTGTGCCAGTCAGCTGCCGTCGTTGGAAGACCGTTAGCCCACATGGTTGAATCAATAATCAAGTATAGATGATCCGGACAAATGTTATATACTCATGTTAAGTATACAGTTGAAAGATTAAATTTGCATTGCCCTAACAACGTAAAATACCTGTAATCTTAGAGTTTGTATGAACGCCTTTTAAGAAACGTTCTGCCAGTTATAAAGGAACTTTATAAGTCGGAATACTGCGGCCTTTAACCAAATTGTTTGAACACAACGGTTGAGTGCACAGACGGGTTGGACAGTTCGTAAATAGTATGTGAGCTAGGGCGGCCCTCTTGGAATTGCCAACTGGCGAACTGGCTCGTCATGGCTAGACTGGTGGCTCAGCCGTCGAGTTGAGCCCCCAGCTGTAGGAGATGAGAGTTTGAGATTTGGGGGAGGAGCTCCGGTTGGGATAGAGGGCAAAGGTCGGGGAGACAGCCAATCAGGACGCGCTCCTGGAGCTGTCGACCAATGGCCGAAAGCTGTTGAAGGAGCGCTGCTGGGAGGGAGGTCACAGAGGTTAACAGAGCCACAGCCGGGCCACGCAGGGAAGGGCAGGAGTCGCTTGAGAGTCACCACCGACGCCGCCGCCGCCGCCGCCGCCGCCATCAGGAGCACCCAAGCACCACTCTCTGTGCTCCCGAGTTCGGTACAAAGCGAGCACATGGAGCCAGGCTTGGGGGCGGCCTCCTACTCCCTCTTTGTATTCATCGTTCGCCGCTGTCCTCAAGGAGCACAGCATGCGCACAACACGTGCTCCTGTCATAGCTGAACAAATTAAGCGTGCCCTGTTATGTAGAGAAGACTCATGGGTTTACTAGGAAGCGGCAGGGCTCAATAACTTAAAATAACGCGGTGAAGCTTAAAAAGTAGGGATAACAGCACGACTTTAGAGAAAAAGGAACGTTTTACCAGAAAGAGGCTTTAAATTAGTAATAGCGTAGCATAATTTCACTACCTCACCTTAGTTTCATTGTGTAATTGTGGGAATGTAGCTTTTGTGGGAAAGAGGAAAGGGAACATGGCTCTTGCACTATTTCAGTCTGCATATACTAAACCTGATCTTTGCACAGTCGCCCACGTTCAAGCAAAACTTCGAAGTGCATGACTTCATGAATAGATGATGTATTATATTACTGTTGCAACGTAAAAGACGTAAACGTAAAAGAAAGAAAGTAGATGAATGTCCACAGTCAGAGGTTTTAGTGGAAATTTGGCTATAACTAAACATTATCATAATGCACTCTTTTTTCGTTGAAATGCGAGAGGTTTGAGTAACATTTGGGGTGACCTTCATGCCAAAATAATTTGCGTTCACAATGATAGATGCTTACAAGCTACAACGTACACTTCACATGCTGGATCCGCATGTGTGCACCATCGCCCCGTCGGATTTCGAACACGAACGAGGTCTTCCCACGCTGAAAAATCTAACGCGTCGCCCTAAACCATACGAGCTTGTATGAATTAGCTGCTAGAACGATCGATTATCTGGATGGAAGAGGTTCAGGCTGCACAAACGGAGTTCCTCCACGGGTGTCTCGTGAGAATGGACAATGGCACGGGTAGCAAAACTGTTCCATCGCAGGCAGTAACGGGGTTAAAGTATTTTTTATTGGCACTCATCGCTAGATTTTTCTCGCGTGGTTGTTGTCATCGGCTTGACGGAATAGTCTTTCCATCGCGCTCTTCTCCACTTCGGTCCCTCGGCTTTTGGGGGCTCGTTGGCATGGCCCTTCGGTGCACGCAATGTCGACCGTGCCGGAATTGATGAAGTGCAAATTGGAGCCAAAAGGATGCGCTCCCACGATCCCCTCTAGCCTCACGGGGTCTCCTCCGGTCGGTAGTACAGTGTTACAGTGGCTCTGTGGGTGTTCACTTTTTTCGTTCTCGTTACGGGCGACAAACGGACTGCATGTCTGAAGGGTGGGTGGGGGAGCTGCTGTCATTGGCTTGGAAGAAGAGCACAAAGAAAAAGGTGCAGGGTGGTTGGCATAGCCTGCCCGGCTCGGGAATGTTTGGCAAGCTTAGAAGAGTAAAGGGGGCAGGATAGGATAAGACGGGGAAGGCAAAAGGGGAGTGAGAAGTGAAACAGCAGCCCCCCTACGGACCCGAGGTTGCTCAAGGGGGAAGGCCGACATGGGAAAAGCTGCGGGAAATTTCCATTAAGAAAGCATTAGTTGCTCGTGCGATAAGGAAGAGCGAAACGCGAGGACGCTTCTAGTCGGCGATGGCAGCACCGCGTGCTGAAGTGAGTGTCTCTATCGGCCTCGCGGTTGAGCGCGATGTAGGCTAAGCTAGGAGGAAAATAGGAACAACCGAACGCGTAAGAGCAATCCGAAGGCTGCTGTGCATTCGGGAAGTGTAGAAAAGAGGAAAACAGAAAGCGAACGAAAGGAAGAGTTGATAAGTTCGCCCAGGGGCGAACCGACCCACGGGCAACGTGGCCGAGAGAGGGAGAAAGGGGGGCGTCGGTGCCACGGCTACGATCGCAGCAGTCGTCGTCGTCGTTGCTGAGTTTATGACTTTTAGATGGAACAAGAAAGCGACGTTGTTCCCACTTCGGTCTCCTAGCGCCATGTGACTGAGGGGTGGTTAAAGGGGGTGGCGCAAAGTGGCTAGCTCACGGTGACTGAGCGAGCGACATAACAATAAGCGCCGAAAAGGGTCGACGCGTCTGCCGCCGCTGGCATAGCCGAACCCGCTTTCGAGGCAATACGAACACAGACTCTACCATCGCCAGGGATCGCCGGTCGTGAATAGATCATCAGCGCCAATTCGCCCTCATTCACTGCTCACTCGTACATTCTCAGCCTGATTTGGCTAACGCAGACAGTATCGCCGACTCAGGCAAGCGGAGGCGGACAGAGAAGGCCGATGTCTAATGAGCAGAAAAAACTCGTCAATGATACGACAACGACATTATCGTATAGCATTTAATGGTATTGCTAACGAGCCTGGTGGGTAGCTGGTGCTGTCCTACGGATTGTACGACGCAGCCGAGCGTCGTACGATGGGAATTTAGAGAATGCTCGCTAACCTTGAGCGTTCCTTGGCTTTGTTCCAATAACCTTCTTTAACTTCTAGGTTTCTTTAGTGCCACCGTATGGATCGTTGACAGTTCCTCATTTGTCTACCAATGAATAACATCCATAGGGTTAGCCAACTGTTCGCAGTGGATAAAGTATGCAGTGATAACAACTCGAATAAGCCTCGTCGAAATGCATAATGTCTATTCGTAACTAATTACACCTACTTAGTATTCAACGTCGGTTACGGTTGTCGACGTTTCCACGCTTCAGGGTGAATGGTGCAGAGCTAGTAGTTTTGCTCATCCTGTTTAACTAGTTTTGTAGTCTGACTTCATAACCATACGGGTCTGGGCTCAGTCGATCCAGACGTCTGAAAACTGTCCTGATAGTACTGAAGGCAATAACACTGTACTGGCTGATTCGTCAAATTATCAATACCCAGAGAGCAAACTAGAAAGAGGATTGAAACACCTGTTGAAAAATCGGATATGTTTACATAGAATGACATCAAAACTTGCGACGGTGCTTGTAGAAGGCCTAGTTATTTATGACAGTAGGCCAATGCATAAGGTTAATGAGCAACAAATTATGGGCAAAAGAAAAGAGCCACTAAAGTATTCGCGCAGAAAAAGTATTATTAAAACTTTTACAATGCTACACTTTCGAAGTTTGTAGGAAGAACGCGGACGAAGTACTTATAAAATCACAGAATCCTGTGCATCGACAGCTTGTCATTTGGCTTTATTATACGCTCTGCACATTATTGTTGAACTGATCCAAGTAGGTTTCTTGAAATACGTGTTCCTGCACTTGTATAAAATATATTCCATAAAAGGTTTAGTATAAAGACGTTTGCATCACTTTTTTCACTGTTTGTATGGCATATTGTGCGATAAAGAAGAGTGGCGTCCCTAGGAGTTCCTAGGAGCAATTGGGAACTCTTTGTATCAAAAATGAAGAAAAACTTCGTACTTTAACACGTTGTATTGCAAATCCAAACACCACTCTCCTATGCAAACGCAGTACTAATCATCATTTCTTTTAATATTAACTTCCTGGGATGTTCAGCAAGATCATGGAGATACTAGGGACAACTTTAGGTTCTCTTCATTCGACGAGTTTGTCAAATAACCAACTCTTCCGCTGGTTCAATCTAGATTCTATATTCAACTTGCCCTTGAATGCTTTAATCGAAAAATTCCAGACTCAACGCTCCCTGTTGTTGTTGTTGTCGTTGTCCTCCTCGTTGTCGCCTGTGAATGGGGGTTATTTAAACTATACAGCACAATTGCGAACTAATTTCTGTTCGAAAGCACGCGTATTACAGGCTGACCGTGTACACTGTACAGCTTTGTATAATTAGACAAGGCAAGAAAAATACTCAAAGCTCATCGACGCATCTTTCAATCCTCGGTGAGATCTTTGGATTCTTTACACGTTTTTGTTTTCTGATGAAACATAAGGAATGGTATAGCGGTAATTTTGGTGTTCAATTTGTTAGAAAAGTGATGTAGAAAAAGCTAAGATGATACTTTCATAGTATTATTATGTTAACATATATACATGGCATTGAGCAAGCTCTTTTAGGAATTGGGCGCATTTGATTATGATGACTGCACAATATACGTTGGTTCAGATACACAAGAAGCCAATATTTGGTGCCATGATCAACAAGATTCGTGAACTTTTTGATGGAGTACAGATATATAAAATATCTCAGGTCATTGTCAACAGATTAATGCAAATTTTCAGCATCAAGCAGAAATTATGGTTAGGCATGATTATGATTAGCGATACCGCACAGCTTAAAGCAGAATTATTTATTCTGTGTTTTAGCCGATTTAATAAAAATGTATAATTAGCGTCCTAGAATACATATATTAATGCTTTGATGTCGCTCACCTCTAAAATTTGAATGCCATGGTACTGAAAATTGTTTCGCTTAGGAATATTTTTGATACTATTATAAAACACATTCAATTTGTCAAGCCGAAAAATCTTGTCAACTCACTCTATATGAGACAAGTTTTTCTATTTCAAAATGGTAGTTGGAGATGCCGGGGATTGCACCCGGGCCCTTTCATGTGCAAAATAAATGGTCTAAATATTTTTTAAAGCTGACCATCAGCCAACATTTAACGTCCATGGTACCAGTTTTTGCATTACTTTGTAAGACGGACCCCATATAAATGTAAATTTGCACCGCGCGGGGATCGAACCCGTGCACCTACGTGTCTCCTCCAGTCGCAAGGCGCATACGAATGCACCAAGCCACCGGGCTCGACACCAAAGAAAAAAAATGGTCTGCCGCTGAGCCATATTCCCGCAGACGGAGTATGTATTTTCCTACTCATATTGTGCAATGCGAACTGTGGTTAATAAGGTTAAAGTTACGGTAAAAATTGAAATTTCCGGAAGACATCAAAACTTGATTAACACTGGATACGCTGCTTACAAGAAATGTATCCATTTCGACAGAAAAAGGTCACCAAGATTAATTCCAACCTTTCGAACTTCTAGAACTTCAAGAGTGTTAACTTTTATGAGACGGGCTCGTTGCCCAGTGATAGAAGCAAATTACATTGACAAACAGTAGCCCGTTTTGTCATCCATAGTTTCACCAGTATTTCTAATGAAAAACAATAGACTTTCGTGCAGTATATGGGACTTGCATTGATATAAAGTACATAATCTGGTTATGGAGAATGTAACAAATATCCTGCAAAGTCCTTTTCTGCTGCGACGTCCCTAAACAATTTCTTTGATTAGACGCCCTTGTTAGCATTCACACGTTAGGCTCATGGGTGTTAGAATCACCCACGTTTATGTATTTATAGAATGCCAGTGTATCTGATGAAGGCGACAATAAGTATTTATAATACTAAAAATTTTGCAATGAAAGCCACTGCCCTTGTAAAGCATGGAGATGCCGTAAATTTAACCTAGTGGTTTTCACATGTAAAGCAAACGCTTTACCTCTGACAATATCCTCGTGTGTGACGTTCTCGATACGAACCATAAAGCAACACATTTAAGATAGGCAAACATTTTGTGGAAAAAGCAACTTTTTTGTAAAATATGGAGGTCCTGGGAGTAGAACCCGACGCTTTTCACATGCGAAGCGGAGGCCCTACCAAAGAGCGACACCTCACTTGAAATAACATGCTCTCTCTCCTCAACTAGGTATTGTAACTCAATATAATTAGAAAGCTCGCTATCTCCTTCTTTTCCCTGTCTCTGTACCATCGCCGTCATTGATGTCAGGCTTGTGTCGACAGAACAGACTAAACCCAAGAGATGGCCAAAAATTTAACCGATCCATAAACCCTTTGAGCAGTTCTATACCGTGAGCAGTCAAGTTCAACGTCGACTATCTGGCACCAACTGACTCTGCCGTTTTATAAGCATTGTGATACAGAATAATAATTTTTCTATAAGCTAATTCGATTTTTCAATTATGTAAAACAAGTTTTTAATAACACACTAAATTAGAATGGATCGTTTAAAGTAGAAATTAAGTATTGCATCTTATAACAACATAAAAATAGAAAATATTGTAATGTATTGACAAAATCCATGGGTCTTAATTACTGGTGGTGTGGGAACTAACCTGATACCTCAATCGGAGCTTCCGACAATATTTCCAAGCTTAATTGTTATAAACTACGTTTGCTATGACTAAAGGTCTAACGGGTAACGATGAAGCTTGAGCATAACTTCATTAAGCATTTGTTCTTCCATATTAATTTTTTTTATTTTTGATGGGTAGGAGTTTAACTTTCTTCCCTAGTTCATCAAACCAATTAAATTGTTCAAAGCGAGTGTCGACGCGCATGGCATTAAGGTATATGGACTTTGAAATAGGAAAAATCTATTTTTTACAATCTTTCATTATTTTGTGTAGAAGTTGATCAGCTTAGTAAAATATTTATCTTTTTTAACTTTTGAGCCATGTGAAAGACATGGTACGCCTTATATGAAAAGTGTCCAATATGATATTTAATTCGTTTGTTTAATAAAAACCGATATATATATTTAGATTTTTTAATGGGTAACACCTATTACATGCATTTTAGAAGGCATGCATTTTTCGTCAACTTTTGGTTGAAACCTAGAAAAAAACTGAGCATTCTAATAGGTTTGTTCACCTTTACTTAAAGTAAAATGAATATATTTTGTTTCAAGAACAGACGCACAAAGAGACCAACCAAAGCCAAATTTGACCTATATAACGCCCTCAAATATGCACGAAATTAATTTTAGTACAGTTCTTAACATCAGCTCAACTACATTTTAATTTCAGGAGTTTTATTGTTCTTTTGGTTTATATCAGAATAATAAGGTTGGCTTTCCGGCGTTATTCGTGCGTAGTAGTCCGACTTACTAAACATAGCGAATTGAATGAAATTTATGCCGTGAACTACACATTATTCTTGCTAACAGAACGTTGAATGTTATTACCAATTTAATTATGCAATTCATGTTTGCCTAAGAAGTCGGTGTGTACTTGTAACCTAAATAACCTATCTTTGCTATTGTTATTGCTGCACCGCCAAAGAGCAACTGATGCGCTAAAAAGGGCATATGCTTAGAACTAGCCTCGTCATAATATTGTGCGCAACTATTGACCGAACAAGTTTTATTAAGAAATGCTATATTTCAACGGATTTGCGAATTCGTTATCGGTCAGTGACAATTTAAATATTACTGGGTAACGATATAGAAACAAGAAAATTTACTTTTTCTCTCTTTCCGTTTATTCTCAACCACACTGACGTAGTAGGCGTAAGTTTCTCCTAATGTGTGTGTCTATATTCGCGCGATTTTAATAGAAGGCTAGTTCATTATAAATAGAAGTGATCATAAATGCTGGAAATAAGTGACTTCATTGACTAATCTGTAGGTATCAGCTCCTCGTCGACTCCGAAGTGCCCTGCGAACTTTAATGGTAGTTACTGCCGTGGCGATACTATGTTTTCGATTTTCTATTAGTGAAGTGACGTGATGGACTTCAGCTCAGTTACTTAAACTGGTGTGTATTTTTGCAGAATCAATCGCGGCTCTACTTGACGTTCATTACGTTACTTTGCATGTACTTTTATGTTTCTGTTTAGTTTTTGTATAAAAAAGCAAAGTGGTGGAGTTAACAGATATTAAATAATATCTCATTCATATGATGCGCCATTTTATAAGTTTCAGCATTTTAGGCTGATCGGGATTTTATGGCCTTCTGCAAGACAAATTGTCTAATGGAACAATCTGTTAATACATTACGCGACACTTGCAAATCAGTCAGCCAGATCTGAAACTGCTCGCTCTTCCAGCGGCGGTGTGCGATTATAGAAAGTGCAAAACTTTCGTTCAGTTTCGAGAGTTTACTTTATTGCATAAATATTAGCTACAAACAGGTGCTAACGAATGAGACAAAGGCGCGAGAAGACGAACAACCTAAAAACCTTTTACTACTATTGTGATTTACCAAAAAATACATTATTTCTATCAACTGAATGTGTTACACATATTTAATATTTAAAGAGATAGGAAAGACAAGTTAAAACAGACTTAATAGAAGCTTATTCTTGGTAAACGGCTTACAAACAATAGCCTTTATTCTCAACAACTAATTAACCTAAATAAGTAATAAATTTAAGTATCTAACAATTGTGTGTTTCTTAAGCCGACTGAGTAATAAATAATCATTTTCGCGCGAAACTAGTAGACCACTCGAATACACAATTTTGTTTGCTTCAATTAACCCTGAATTAACCCTGAACCCAAAAAAACCTAAGCTACCCTATTATTTATTTTTGATCTTAAACGTAGATATCCAAAGCTAACAAATTAATTATAAGACAGCGATCCAGTTCAATGTTTTAGATGTTGTATTTTTTATACTAATAAATCTGAAACAAAAATGTTGGTTCGATGCGGTTTCAAAATTTTAGGGGCCTCAATCGAGTCTTAAGGCACCAGCTTTCTTACCTAAATGTTTAGTTCAAAGTGCTGACAAGTGCGATCTCAAAGGGAAACATT
>MNPL01032574.1:24861-35002 GCA_002081605.1 Tropilaelaps mercedesae | reverse complement strand
TATATATATATATATATATATATATCACTCCACGTACATTATCGCCAACATTTATATATACATATATATATATATATATCGAAAGTTAAAGATGCCGAAGAGTGAACCTGTCATTAAGTGTCAAATGGTGATTTCATAGAAACAGGCGCTCGGTGATCATATGTATATGATGACCGAGCGCTTGTTTCTTATGAATAGCAAAGCAATTATTTTTCTTGTCAACATTTCTCAGTTAATATTTAACTGTGCTCCAACCAATAATATCTTTTTTGTGTGTTTCACTGATTCTATCAGAATTATTTCGCACGTATATATATATATACATATATATGACCTAACTGTCACCCGTCTCGAAACGATTCGCCGGCAATTTGCATCATTTCTGGACACCCTGTATTCGACAACGTTGGCTGGCAGCGTATGATCTTCTTCAATACGTCTCCCAAATGATAGAAAGCCTCACCTCGAGTGACAACAGCAACGAGCTCCAATTCGATTGGAGCTCCGCCCAGCTGAAGCATCAGAGCGCGCACTAACATCTGTTCCACATTATTCGGGTCAGTATTCACTTCAAGTACATCCCGATAAACTCTGAGAACCTGTTTGACAATCGCGAATGATTCGCAGCTTTCTGGCCGATCCTGAACCATTTCAAGGATGGCATTGAGTAGCTGATGGAAATCACAGTGGCGCCAGTTAGCTTCGTCACTAATGGTGGCAAAGAGAGTCGGATACAACGTAACGCCGCCCAGACTTCTCGAAAGAAAACGCGTTAGTGCTAGAAGCAAAGGCACGTTCCTTCCTGCCTGCGTTAAAAGCTGTCGCCAGTCGATGCATGGTGTCACGCTGACTCGGGTCACGTCCTGGACATGGGCAAGGAACCGGAGAAAAGCAACACTCACGCTCGGATCCTGGGACGCAACGACCTTGTCGAATACGGAAGGCAGACTTTGCCGCAGCCTATCAATGTAGCCTTCAGTTGCTTCCGCAGCACGGATGTGCTGCCTGCACCATTTAGCGAAATGCTTGCAAGCAAAGGTATCGGAAGGGTCGGCCTGGGCGAAATCTTCGAACACTTCGAGGTCGGGAAGTGCTTCAAAAATGAGGGCTGGGAACTTGAAAGGTTTTTTGGCTGCGTCGCTGGCAAACAGCGAAGATACGTTTGGGATAGGGACTGGTGCGGCGTAAACGGGTGCTGACTCTTCCGTTCGTAAGGCCTTTCGTGGATCGTTAACTCGACGGGCTTCGAGCTCTTTAATCTGAAACGACAAAAAAAACAAAAAAAACAAGAGAACTAAATGCAGTACAAAGCTCATATAAGTCAAGAGCGAGCCGTTTCTTGAGCGAGGCTACAACCAGGTGTATTTTCGGTCTGAGGCTATAGAATGACCTAAAGCGACAGCCTAGGGTAAGCTTCAAAGAGCTGAGATAGCAAGGGTGCCCTCAAATACGACTGCGTAGGCCACAAAGGATTTGACCAAGGTATTTACAGTTGCAGATTTGCGAAATAATTAGTGAGTGGTATTTAGGAACACTTACTATGTGCATACGGGCCACGAGAAGCTATGGCACGTCTGCAATAGCAATGTTCTACTAAGCGCATGCTAGCTTGTTGTACTGTAAGCTGTTATTCTCACCCTTCTATGTTGTGCGTCGATTTCCTTTTGCTTGAATCGCACATTGTCATTCAAAATGTCTAATTGTTTCTTACAATTATTTATGCAAAAGTTCGCCTGCTTCGCTTTAAGCATATTGAGCTCCCTTTGTAGTGCAAGTTTCTCGCTGGATTTTTTACGCAGTTCGTTTAGAAGGTTTTTCGTCTTCTGGTCTACATCGTAGCTAACTAACGAAGCTTGTGGTCTGAAAAGTCGAAAATGGCACAAACAAACAAATGTAGGATCCGGAGTACAGAAAATAAGCAATCATCGAAGCTGCATCAGCAATACCTATTTTTTAGAATATATTGTTGGTGTACAGCTATAATGACATATATTTTGTGTTTAAAATTATCATGAATACACCTGTTGATAAACTTATCAGCAGACTTTATCCTTCGCGTATAATTCTGCGTACCGGCATAGTAAATACTAGTATTGACAATATAGTCATTACATTTTGTCGTATGATATCCTGTTTACACAATGTAGATGTTTCCGTCCTGTTGTATCATTAATACACATTAGGAGTAATAATAATACATATAGTAAGAACAATAAGCTCTGAAAATGTATACAAAATGTGGCAACGTATGAAAATGAGGATCGTAATATTTCAAAATACTTATCATATGTTACAACGTTTTATGGAATGCAGTCTTTTTTTGACGTAAAATCGCGTGTGTATTTAGTTGAGTTTGTTACTCGAGGAATTAGTCCCTTAATGTCCGTTCTAATACCTCAAATCGCTTAGAAGCTTTATATCAAAACAATCAATACAACCAAACGTGAGGGATCTCGTAAGGATGGTTTTTGTCACGTACTATTAAGGCATCATTTTTAGCAGCAACACTAATATTGGTTAATAATAATTTGCATAGCCTCTCTTGAATTCCTGGAATATCTTTATGTAGATTTTTAACTACTTATTATGCGTTGTTAACCGTACAAAATTTGCGACATCGTCATGTATAACAACTAGAATGCATTTTTAAGCTTAATATAGCACTCGCGTAAATAATGGATATTGGCACACCTTTCTTAGTTTTCGCATTTAAGAAAAATTAAAGCATAGACCATATTGAAGGGCCGTCTTTGTACTTTTATAGGCATAATTTGAATATACACACGAATGTGTTTATCCTAAACAAGCCCGTAAATTTTTTTGCTTATTACTTTTACAAAACACATCCACTTACAATCCATTAAGCACTGCAAAAGCGGGAATTGCGCTCTTCGACTCGGGCGCCGACTGATTTCTACGCAAGACTGCTCCTTGAGGGCTCATCGGGGATGTCTGAGTGTTCAGTAGATCGGCACAGTAATGTTCATTGGTCTTTAAATTAGAGATTTCAACAAATACATCATTACACGAACCAGTTATATAGACATTTCTTTGACCGATAAAATGAACACATACTATCACCGAAGCTGAATTGCACAAGTATATTCAATGAATTAACCTCAAAATTAGAGTTTAAAGGCAAAACGAAAGTTGTTTTACACAGATCGGTAGATCTTTCAGCTTTTACTTTTGGCTGAGAATGCTGTACGACAGCGGAATGTGCGAAACAGTGTATAAATGTAGGAAACGCTACTTCAAACACTTAAGGTAACTAAATGTATTAAGCTTGAAAGGGTTATAGAGAGAATTATAAGAGATTCATTAAACAGTGTACCACCCATTCTTAAACACAAAAAAATTATATCTATTCTAATATGGGCGTCTCCGTAGGATGCGGCAGATAAAAATGCTCCACTTTAATGAGTAAAAGATAGCATACTATCTGCATGATTTTTTCATAGCTTGAATCGCTTGATCTCATAGATACGAAGTCTATCGACCAGCAGTGCGCCACAAGTGTAACCTTACTGATTGTTGGGTATCATGCTGAGAAAATGCAGTCCGAGATGCAGCAGGATCCATGAGCCGCTGAGTAAACCGCTGACTTTGGATCGCTTCATCTTGTTCAATAGCGAAAGACCAAATGTCATCGTCAGAGTCATCGGATACCTCGATTCGGGGACGTTTGGTGGCCCTGCTTGCGTCGAGACCGCTCATTTTGTCCCTCGATTTGATGCAAGTTTTTCTTCGTGTTACATTAGGAGTTCGACTAACATCCTGTCAGGCATTTTCCGTACCTGACAGCATTAGCTACTGGGACACGAAAGAAACTCAAATGATGTTACTATATTAGTTGGTTGCTATATTTAACCAACTAATATGTATGTGACAGAGAAATATTTTTCATTTGCTCGCTTACGTGTTACTGGTATAGTACATGTGTACTAAAATGTTTTCAACTGCTTTTATTATCATTTTATTGTTGAATATTCTTCCCCTAATCACATCAGCTGCCACGTCCCTGATATTGACAAGAGTCATGACGTAGCAGCTATATCGGGCGAATGATCCTCTCCTGATCCAAGTGATTAGGGTTCATTAAGATATTAAACTTTTTGAAAATAATAATTTAGATTGTACTCGCATAGTTATGTTACACTCGCTACGCTGGTAGCAGAGTGAACAAAGATCTCCATATAGTGTGTTGTAAAGGGATATAATTGTTGCAAAGAATATTTTAATTTTTTATGTCAATATTTTAGATAAACAGTGTTTCTTATTACTGTTAATATGGATCTTTGACTTTACGGCCTTATTAATGCGGAAATTTAAATTGATTTCATGTATGTAATAAAAAAAAAACTAAATAAAATCACACAATTAAATTCCTGCTTTCTTTGACTTCTCCTACGTTTATATTTAATTGCACGAAAAATCTCGTATAATGATCTAACTCTTTTGCTTTCCTAGCGATATATACAAATGTACACACATATATACACCACGTTACATGTGAGTGAGCTTTAAATTTATACTCTCTCAAAAGTTTTTTGTTCCTACGCTACCACAATAACAACAATAAGTACAAAACTGCAACTGAAAACTAATGGCTGTTCAAAAAACTACTTCTGCTCCTTGTCCAAAATTTCATTCGCTGGGGTTCGGGATACTTTTCCACCCATCGTCTATGTTGTTACCCCAGACATGTGTTTATCAACAACACAATATTTTCGTTCTTTCCACTCGCCGTATTTTGGGAGCAGGCCGATATGCGCTTAAACAATTATGCCCGTTCCGAGCATTAGCGGAGCGCCAAGTCAGCGGAAGAGCGACACCACGTACAGCTAGCTACCCATACACACCCTCAGAGGCACACGCATTCGTCGTAAAGACCCACATTCGCTCATATAAGAATTCACAACAACAACGTCTTTGCTCCGAATAGTTTCGTTTTCGGGTATGTAAACACAGTGGCAGCTCGCTTATATATATTTATATATATTTTTACGTGATTTTGAAACGGCGGTGCAGCAAACCGAAGTGTGAACGTCGGTAGTGTAAAGTGGAGTCGCGTCGAGCCGTTGGCCCCGTCCCTTGTGCAGTGGATACGCCGACCAGGACGCGGAGGTTGGCGGTGCACTGGCTGTGAGGATGTGATGCACGCCCGACCTGCCCAGCCGCCGCAATGTGCGAGGCGACGGCAAATCAAACAACGCCACCGGCACAACAACAGGCGTCACAACAACATTCTGGACCAACCCCACCTGAACAGGGTCCATTGCAGGCGCAAACCACGACAGGCCACGACAGGCCGGCCGCGTCAAGTTCGCAGGCCAGCCTGCCTGGACCCTCCAGGCCGACGGGGCGGTCGGGTTCGGCGGGCGAACGGCCACCGCGCGAAGAGCTGACCCCCCACGAACTAGCACTGCTGGCGCGAGTCGACAGCCTCCTATTCGGGGTGGTGAGAATGCACCTGCCAGAGAATCAAGAGAAGAAGGATTTACTCCAGAAAGGGGTACGCGCCCTCGAGCAGGTCATTGTTGATGTGCGTAAAGGCAAGGCCCGGCGAAAACACAGGCGACGATTAGACCACGAGCGTCATCTAGGTGATGAGACGGCGCTGATGAACGATGGAACCAATGGTGTGACGGACCTTGAGAGCGGTCCGACGGCGTCGTCGTCGTTGTCTAGGAAACGGAACGTGCCCTTGGAACGAACGTGCGCCGGTGACGCTGATATGATGGCTAATGAGAGAACTGCCGGCAAGAACGATGTCCTAGTGGAAGTGAAAGAGGAGCCGATGGATGTGGACGACGAGGGTGCACCCCGAGTGAATGGGCACGACGGCGAAGACATACAACGAGCCGTGGAGACCAGTCAGGGTCAACATCGGACCGACGAGGAAGTGGCACAACTGAACGAATTTCGTGTCAACGGGAGCTGTTCGCCAGAAACCGCCGCCGACGGGAGAAATCGACCCGGCCGTCCGGGACCATCGGAGGGCACTGAAACGAGTGGGTCGCAGTCAGCTGATTCTATCGATGAGTGTGACGATGAGAGGCCATCCGACATTCCGGTCGAACTTTGGGCCAAGCTGGGGCATCTGAATCTGCTGCTGGAAGACTACGAAAAGGCGCTATCAGCCTACCAGCAATACTTTCAGCGGCGGGATGATTCGTGGAATAATCTAGCGTTCATGTATGGGCTGGCAATGGTGTACTATCATTACTCACAGTTCGAGTGGGCTATCCGGGCGTTCCGAGAGATTCTCTACCTAGAGCCGGGGTTCTGCCGGGCCGCCGAGGTGCACGCCAGGCTAGGTCTCATGTACAAAGTTCGCGGCGACTTTGTCGAGGCGCAGCGGTGCTTCGAGCATGTCGCCCGGGCTATTCAAAACAGTGAGACGTTGTCAATATCGTTGTTTGAGCTACAGTTCCATCAGGCGCACCTGTGCGAGGTACAAGGAAAGCTGAGCCAGGCGAAAGATCAGTACGAGGCGCTGCTAGAGAACCCGGTCCTGCCACGGACTGTGAAGGCTGACGTGTTGCGTCAGCTCGGCTGGATGTACCACTCACAGCCACTCGAGTCCCTCGGGCCGCCCCTGCGCACTCTGGCATTGCCGCCGCTCCCGGCGTCGCTGCCCCTTCCGTCATTATCTCTCCCGCCATTGGCTCTAACATTGCAGCAGCAGCAGCGGCAAACGTTCGCCATTCAGTGCCTTCAAAAGAGCATCGAGTGCGACCCGACGAGTGGACAAAGTCTGTACTTCCTCGGGCGGTGCTTCGCCGCCGTAGGGAGGGTGCATGACGCGTTCATTTCGTACCGAAACTCGGTGGACAAAGCCGAGGCGAACGCGGACACGTGGTGCAGTATCGGCGTACTCTACCAGCAGCAGTCGCAGCCTATGGACGCTCTGCAGGCGTACATATGCGCGGTGCAACTGGATAAGCTGCATTCTCCTGCCTGGCTTAACCTCGGCGTGCTCTATGAGGCTGTTAAACAGCCAGCCGACGCGTTGAAGTGCTACTCCAACGCGCTACGGGGGTCTTTGTTTAGTCCGGACTCGAACCTCAACACCTGCCAGATGCCCTAAGACGTCGGCGACGACTTGCGTTGCCTCATTCATTAGAGCAGCTCGATTCATTAGTGCAGGTGGTCAACGACAACGGCGGTGTCATTAGCGGCTAGGATCGCGGAAAACTGCGCGTGCATGGAAGGGAGACGTATTATCATGAGCGAAGAACAGTCGGATAATCGAAAACACTGCGGTCGGTGTCACTTTGTTATTCTAATAGATGTATGCAACAATAACGACGACAACAACATTTATTACAATACAAAAAAATCAGAGACAAAAAGAAGGCGAATGTTTCTTAGTGTGAAGTAATATTAACACCACAATGATAATAAACAATGACGAACTCACACCAAACGAAACCTTTCGGCGGATGACCTGGTGGAAGAAAAGGCGATTTGCAGCATTCGACGCGCGAATCGAAAATGCGTCAGTCTCGCATCAGCAACGATAAGTTCGTACTTCATAAAGGAACAGCGATGTGAATGCCGAAACAATACATTATAGTCGTATAGCACATCATTTACCGGCGTCGACGTCCAACTGGAGAAGCCGATCAATATTTACCACAAATAGTAACTAATAATTGTTTTACACCACACACGCGAAGATTTGTGGATACGCATATGTATTACGCGATACGTGACGAAAAGCATAGATTGCTAAGGGCGACGCCTTAAGAGAAAGAATCTAATATGTAGACTTTCAGAAACTACAATAGAAAATTTGTCATTTCATTTTAGTTCGGGTCGGTATTTGTTTAATAATAAAAAAAGGGGCCAACTAAAGGGGAATATACTATTGGTGAAGTATCGTTATTTACACAGAATCATGAGATCATAGTGGACCTGTACCGGGAACTGTGGCAAACGGAAAAGGGCATATATATATATATATATGCGAATATGCGGAAGTTATGTAATATGTGTACGAACGGTAAAACCAGACGAAGATGAAAACAAAAAAGAAAACATGGGTGAAATGGAAAGCATATTGTACATAAACAGGTGAAAAGCCCGTCGCCACCTTGCCGAAGTCAAAGTGGCGATGTGGTCTTCACATTTGTAAATGGCCTCTAGTAAAAATCTTAATCATCGTCAATATGCTGGTGTGTTTTTGCTCTAGCATTTTCCATTAATTGACCTTTGTTTACGTAATACCTATATAAATTGTTTGAAAAAATGTTAGTATATTTGAAACATGAGTATGTAGGAAGGAAATTGTGACATACATGAATGCTTCTATGTGCTATACAATGTGACCTTTCTAATTTATTTTGTAAACAAACTTAAAAATAATTTCTTAATAATTGCATTCAGCGATTCCGCATTGCCTTATCGACGTCATATAGTCCTACCTCTCGCAGTTTTGCGCCACTATTTACTTAAACTAGATCGAGCTATATTACCAGTGTGACCAAAATGTGGTTTCTTACATTCATCCATAGATATGCATCGTTGTTTTGGGTGTCAACAGGGACACCCAACCAATACAACAGCATGTTGGCAGACACCAACCTTTTATCTTAAATATTTAATACAAATAAAGTGTTAAATTTATACGTCTTAATACTCACGATAGCTTGCAGTCGACTATTTGCAGTGTAGGGACTCGACAGTCCAAGAAAGTGCTTTCGCGGTGTAGGAGGGCATTTTTACATCGATTTTGTGTCCATAACTCATAGGTATCCAAGCAATTTGGTAGCTTTGCCAAAGCCATTCCATTGGTGCACTTCACGCAGTTACAAACTTACCTCTAAGGATTGGAAATGCATGCAATTAAATGTAGTCTTTTTTTTGTATACTATACAATCTTACGTGAACTTTACTGCGGGAAAAACTAGTAAGAAGGCGCGCCGGAATAAAAGCAGTTGCTCTGAAAAATCAATTTACTAGAGTTGTCTGTACTTAATTGTATCACGTTTTTTACATTCTTATGTCTCAAGATGTATTGTCAATATCGTTGTCTGCATAATTGTTGAGCATAATTAATGCTCAAACTGCTAACGATAATTCCAACCACTAATGATGACGTTGAACACAGGTTTTCATGAAACTAATAAGTTTGCGTTTTAGGTATCCCAATGAACGGCTGATTCGAAAGGACAACCGATGCTTATGCGATTTTGTAACTGCGAGCCTCGTATAGAACATATCGCTGTAGATGAGTTGTACATTCAATATCATGCAATTGGTTTCGTATTTCTGACCAGCGTTTTATATCCCATCCTGCCTCGAGTGTTCTATTTGATATTTCTCACTGCGTTTGATTTGCTTTGAACAATATTATCTTAGACTAGAAATGCTAAAAAGTCAAAAAGACAATTTGGCTATCTTGATAAATTCAGTATTTCCAGCACTACGCTACAACTTCTATTGTTACAATAGTTGTTGTACGAACACAAATATAGTGTAATGGATCTTTAATGTTTTCACATGTTCGAATTATGATAACATATCCTTGCGATTTCTATAAAGTCGAAATGGTACGCCGTGTACTGTGTAATTCACTGGATAATTCAAACAGCATAATGCATGCTATAGCGTATGCTCAATATAACGGCATCATTATATCTTGAACGTTTTAGGCAATGACGACAAATATTTTTTTTAATGAAACGGGTAATTAAGCGTCTTTCGCCTCATTTTTAGTGCTCCGACGCACAAGTTACAAATAATAATTTATCTTACTAAAACAGCAATCTTTAATCTAGAGGATCGTTCGAATTAAATAGAATCTGGCTTATTAGCGCTAAAATAGCGAAATATGTTGGTTTCGGGTGAGCTTAGTAGGGACACGATCTTTAGTATAAAACAAAGTGATCATATATATTTGCATAAATGCGATCCGTACGCTGAATCCGGGGTTTCAATTTGTAGTCAATAATTGGCCACAACTCGTTGGCCACAATGGCCAACGAATCGTGTTTTTGTTTTCTCTGTAACACGTATATAATAACACTAAAATTCGGCATGGTTTCTGCAGCATTTTTACATATGTTACAGAAATCATGCAAAAAAACTGTTTTTCTACTAGTTTGGGTTTACCCACCCCCATGATGAGGAC
>MNPL01032574.1:13234-24851 GCA_002081605.1 Tropilaelaps mercedesae | reverse complement strand
TATGTTACAGAAATCATGCAAAAAAACTGTTTTTCTACTAGTTTGGGTTTACCCACCCCCATGATGCCACACACAAACATAACTGGATAACCCTAGCGATTGCAGCAACATTCTAATCGTTTATAGAGGTTCGCCACTTTTGGTAGAACCGAACAGAGATATTAATTAAAGTGGCGGAACAATACGACGCTGTCGAACAAGAATGTTCTACGATAATGCACCGAAAAGCACATAATTAATATTTTAAACGAGAAAATGTCATAGATATTGCAGAGTAAACTGAAGGGCGAACCCGAAAGTATAAATTATATACTTCTATACTCGCAGAAAATCAGATTTTGAAATCACATTAAATAAGTTTTACCAATGCATGCTGAGACTTGCATTTTTGCACTCAGAACAGAATTTTTGAGTTGTTTATACTCCAAACCGAACATACACTGCAAATACCACTGCATATTGTTATTACGCCATTAAGATTATTTGTTTCCGAGAATAAAAGTGCCTACTCCAACACGATCGTCGATTCATTCGTTATTGAAAATTCAAATAAGAATTGCCTCTTTTGACATTGCATAAACTACGCACGTTGTAATGGAGTTCGTACATCTCGAGCATATTCTACGTACTGAAGCTCTATGGGGTATTTTTTCAAAATACACTTTTGCATTAATATTCAACTAAATTCTGAAGCAGGGTACTTATTAAATCTCGAGTTTACCCCATTGCTTTTGTCATTATTGGAAATTTTCATTATACGTTTATTGGTGGAATGAATTCTCGTTACTCTTGTGATTTTTCAAATCTCGGTCAAAAGCCCCAAATTTGTGTTTTAAACATCAATCCTCACGAATTGAAAGAAGGACTTCTTCGTACCAAATATGTGTGTCTAAGTATTTGTATGAGGATGTCAGTCGAGATAGATGTTTTGAACCGATATATATATATATACGAGATCTTCAGATGTTGACGAAGCCAACGCTTCTACCCAATGTCATTGTAGGACAAGACATTAGACTTTAAACAATAAGTCTATCCTTGACGTTGTTCCTCGCACAATAAAGTGCCAGCTAATTGACATATCAACGAACAATTGCTTGACGTCAGAGAAAAAGTTCTCTTTTTTGTTTATGAATTTACTGACTCACTGTGCTGAGATACAGATACGTTTAGGATACACGTTGAATTTACTCACATGGTGCATGGCTTTAACCGATCCAATTGGTTTGTCGGCGTGCATTGCCACCATGCTTTGGACCTTCGATGAGGAATGATTTTTGAGGTGATGTGCCCAATTCGTTGGGTTCGCTGTTTTGTCCTAGTTTCTTTGCCAGCTTCACCTCTGGAAGTGAATATACATAGGAGTGTGCTACTCCTGTTGCTTGTGCCTTTTGAGGCGTTCGTTCCAGTAGGAGGCGCTGCTCGAGTGCGGTGGTAAGGTCCTGTTGAACTGTCCTTGCTGTCAAGGCGAGGGCTGAATAACATATTGACTGTACCTGTCGTTGAGACTGGATATTTCTCCTGATTTGTTGCGACGGTTACGCTCGTTGCTGGTTGAGTGGCTGAACTTTCCTAAAATTACAATAAGAGAAGAATCAGTCAAAATATAGTTTGCTGTAATCGGAATTGCATCGCTTTGGACCGACGTCGTGCACTGATCTTTCATATTCGGAACGTAATACTGCGAAATACGTATGCGAAAATGTTTTTTCTTCGTTAATTGAATTGAGATGCTTTTTGGTGACCCCCTAGTTTCCTAGTTCCCTACAAGTCCACAAGTGTAAGTTATTATTTAACTACTCACAAGAAGTTTCGATTCATTTCGAATAACTACTACTCAGAACTTTGAAAAGTTCTGAGTAGTGGCCATTTGTTCATCAGTTCGTTCCAGGCATATTGCCTGTAGCAAGATAGGTGTTATCGCATGTGGGCGATATTCTTGCTTAAAAAGTGTATAACCTATATCTTATTGTTTTACATTAGCAAGAAAAAAGGCCACCGGAGCTTGATTATATCACCAAGCATTAAAATAAAAAATATCTTTTGAGCGCTGACCATCAGCCAACACGTAATGTCTACGGTTGCGTTTTTTGCATTACTTTATAAGACGAACCCCATAAATGTAAATATGCAACGTAGAGCATCAGTCCATCACCGATGACCCTACACTAAGCCTTGTTCCTCTTAAGCCAAACGGAGGTGCTACCTGTTTAAAAGTAAAAGATGAAAGCGAAAACAAATGCATATGGACATAAATATTAATTGATAGAAAGCAAATACTCATAATTAAATTCAAATCACGCGTGGGCTCAGCGATGTTTGTGCAAAGGGGTTTGAGTGGAATTTTACACCTTGAACATTCATTCAATAAAATTGTTAATCATTAAACACTAAATACATTAAATAGAACTTAAACGGTGAATTTCGCTGAGAAGGTATGCCCTTTATAAATCACTCAATCATTAACGCAGATTGGCGTACAGAACACCACACGAGAAACCTAGATGAAAGCACTTCAGTTACCTTTTGAAATAGTAAACTCAAAATTTGGTTTAGATTTAGAGGATTGTGGACATTGTTCAGTATAACCATTCATTTATTATAATTGACAAATTAGGATCGGAAAACTTTACAGCGATTTCAGAAACAGGCGAACAAAATGATACAGAAATGTGTATATAAAAATCAGAAACCTTATGCGTTGCTGGCTGACTTGTAGTATGTGCTACGATAAACGACGCCTCAGAAATTACCTAGGAATTATCAAAATGAGCTAATAATTCAAAGGTTTTGTCCGCGAGCAATTACTTTGTCACAGTTTTAACCGATTTAAGGATATTCAAAGGCCATGAACATGAAATTTTTCGATTGCGAGCAGGTTAATAATTTATCTTCGTTTTCCAGGTGAAATGAAGTCACGAATAACAAATATACAATACAAGTATCCTCCCATTAGGATTCTGCTACAGAGAACACTGATAAGGCATATAAGCAGCATGGGTAAAAAGGCTTTCATAAGGCCAATGCCAGCGCAGCGCTTGCTCATGCTGTGATATTTTTGACGATGTTTATGCTTTGATATCAAAGATTGCTTATACCTCATAGACAATTGTCGTGTTTGCGCACCCATAAATAGAACTATTTTTATTTTAACGATCCGTTTACAGCTACCATAGGTATGTGTGATCTGTAATGACATGGCCGTATGGCTGAATTCCGCAAACTCCTTCTGTAGTGTGAGTGCAATGTCTAGTTTCTCAGGTGAAATAGCGGGGAATGAACATGAATTCCTGCATTCTAATGTGTATTCGGCATATTGTTTCGCCCCACCTGAGCGTTCGTAGAAGCAATTTAGATGTACTATTCAAAACCAAGATACATGCGGTAAAGTCATACTGTCAAAGATAGCTTGATTCAAAACTAAATTTAGCAAAATATGGTAATAAATGAAACGTCAAAATGAAGCTGGAGCAATTCGTGAATCATTCGTAATACGCATTGTAATTACATCACACTGGCATTCATGTAATTTAGCATCACATATGGAATAAGCACCAATTCCCCTTAATAATGATTACTTAATCAATTACACGCCAAACCTTCTACATTTCTTTTCAGGTTATTGTATGTGAACTTTTTGCAGCACAGTGATACAACTTATACAAGGCGCGCCTGTTATATCCGTGCACCAAATGCAACAAAAATTCTTCTTAAAATTCTGAGAGGGAATATTCCGAAACTGCGTTTAAAGGGTTTGTTATATTAGATATTTTTAGTTCTTTTCAAACACAAAGCAAGCGAATATTGATTAAGATTATTCATTGTGACAGCTTTTGTAGACTTTGTATACATTTTCGGTTGGAAGGTATATGCCGTGAGGAATCCCAGCAGTCGCACGTTTACATCTATAAGTTCCGTCTTAAAAGCAATGCAAAAGCGATATTATGTGTGCCAAATGATAGCTGAGAGTCTATCCTAATAAAATTAGTAAGCTTTGGGAGTACTTAAGCGTGTAGAAACATGCAATAATTTATTTCTTCTTTTTGGGGAATAATAAAAGTAAATTGGCATCTCTTTTAAACAGCTTACAATCGAACTCTAGTACAGTTTGGCTAAAATCTACTACCTCGTACTTACATTTGAAAGGCTTAACTCGGTTACCGTAAAATGCGGGAAGACGTATAACTTTAAAGTACTTTGGCATAAAAATATTCCAACAATCAATTTCTCAAGGAGCGGCGGGAATTGTGGCCTCTACTTACCCCTTGCAGGAACGACTCCGTTTTTGGAAAAATAATTGGCAGAGGTAACGATGAAATGCTCTTTTAGAAACAAAGCAATTTTTAAGGATTCTGTTCAAGATGACTCGATGATATCAACCACAGACAACCTTTTTTAGGTTGTCGTTCATCAATTAACGCTTGATTCATAAGGATCACGTTAAAACTGCAGACGCACTGAACTTTGTTACTCAATAAGTGCTTAGTGTCGGGCAAGTCTCCAAAAGCCTGATATCAAAGTACCCTCAGAGTTATTCCGACGGGCAGACAAGATCCCTTGAATGCTAACTCATGGCGCGACGTCGCCGACAGAAGCTAAATTTCTAAAGTGTTGTCGGCACTTATTTACATCTGCATTGCCTTGAAAGAACAAAAAATTAATATGCATGTCGAAATAAAAAGGGAATAAAAAGGTAGGGGTGTCCAGTCAATTCTCAACCTCTTAACAAGATTACTCTGCTTAGAAAGTAAATATGTTCGTTCATTCGTCTACACCTGCACTTACATTCCGACACACCGTTAGGCATTCCCTAGGTCTTTAGTGCTTTGTTCCCGTAGCCAAAAGCATACTTATTTATAGTTTATCACTTTTCATTCAGTTGGACCGTGATAGCATGACTGACAGGGTAATGTAGTTCACGGCCTTCGACTGGCCGGAATAAAAAATACCACGGAAAACAGCAAAGTAAGGAAATCTGGTGCAGTGTGAAATGTGGAATATCGTGAGCTTCCACGCGCGGGTGACTCCGCTGTCGCTATAGCGTTCAGTCCATTTGCCAGGTCACTAGGTTTACTAAGGACTTTATTATGCACATATATCTACAGAACCTCTGAGACTGATATTTGTCTGTATGAAGCCTCAAAAGGTTGAGTCGTTTGCTATTCCACTCAAACCTTTTTGTCGCCTAGAGCTGGCGTGTATATATTTATCAATAACTCATAGATATGACAATGGCCACAAAATTAAGATAATTTATTATTTCTCACGAGCTTGTGTATGGACAGAAGCAATAATTAAATAATGATGAAAGCACACGTTTTAAGATAAGCTTTACGCAATCTAGGTAGTGGATAGACAAAAAATATATAGTGATATATATATACTGATTTTTCTGGCTTACGTCTACACAAAATACATCCCTTCAGCGGAATCGCTGCAAGCAATGCCATCTCGCGTAGCGTTGTCAAATGGATGATGGATAGAGAGTATGGCCTCTACACATAGGTATACATGCCTAAGTTAGAATATATGCATATATGATATCTGTGTTACGTTTAACCACACTACCAAACACACCCAGCTCAGGGAATTAACTTCTTCTGTAATTGGTAGCTAAATAGCTCATATTTTTTGACAAATATTGTTCTGATGTTTTGTTCTCTGAGGCGCTATTGCCTGTCCGAACCAATAGGTACTGTTTGATAGTTCAACGTCGAAACAAAGGAAAAAGGTCATGAGGTGAGAACATCGTATGTTATTTATTTAACCTTCAGCCTACTGTCGATATACTTTTGGTCGGATAGAATTATTTAGGCGGACCATTCAAGTGATGACACGATATAGTCATTCAGTCAAAACACACTGGCGGAGAAAAAACACATAGAACCCAACCGACCCAGAACTAAAACAATTTCGTTAGTTGAAGCTTGTGTGTACGTATGCAAATCATCAACGAGAACCAGAGGATGTTTTCTAGCACGTTGACAAAGCTTATATTTTTATTGTTGGCCCAAGGGTCGTGCTTTATGTGTAATTTGTCCGCAAGTGTGACCGCTTTATATATCAATGTATCAATGGCCACAAAAGCATGTGAGATATATGTAGCAACTTAAAATGTAGAGTTAATATTACATGAGCACCATAAATTACTTACGAAGGAAATTTATTTTCTTATCAACTATGCAGCATGCAGGCTAGCTTGTTTAGAAAACTTGGTTGCTCTGTCATCAGTGCTTTTGTTCATGATGCATATTTTGTTATATGTCAATTTCTAAGAGCTTAAGCTGGCCTGGTATTTGAACGGATCGTTTGCGGCACGAATAGTGTTAACCAATAACAGTTAAACACTGATGTCCAAAACAAATAAGGCACAACTTTGCTTGATTAATTCAAAATGCCCGCTATTATTTTCGTAGCCATAGTACAGTTGCTTTGCACAGCAGAAAAGCAAATGCCAATTTTTCTGACAGCAGGAATTTGGTATAAATTTCAATAACCTTTTCATTGTTTATGAATCATTTTCTTATCTTGACGTGAAACTGAGTCGCACCTGTTAACCTGAATAGATATGACTGTTTAAATAAAACTTGAGTCAGGTAAACCACTCGATACTCTCTCTTGATACTCAATTTATATGCATTCGGCAATAAATAAATACGCACTTGCCGTTGTCGGTATGTTTGTTGTCTGCCGTACGGTCGATATGCTTTCCGAGCTGATTTGTACCGCTTGAGCTTATTTGGAATTTATATGCATTACGATATTCTGGGAGGGTTTTGTTTTTAGAACGATGAAGTGCTGATCATCTTCACCGATCAAAACACGCCCACGGGCGTCTGCTTCGTTCCATATTATTTAGTAGGCATTCAAACGTCGCCGAGGAATCACATCGTTCACTGTAGCTTCCACTGCTATTTTTGCTAATATGGCAACAACCGAGGAGGTTGTTTGACGCGCCTGTTATTGCGGATGCCTGTCAGCTTCTGTAGTGTCGTTGGGGGCAACTTGAATGCGAATGTTGAGGATGGAAATAAGTTTCGGAAAACGGTTCGACTGACTCGTTCATCCTCCCCTCCGTTTAGTTCAGGCGTGGAAGCAGCCGTTGCCATTATCTAAGTGCTGGATCGCGGAATGCTCGGCGGTATGATCACTTCCAATAGACACCATGTTAGTGTGGTACCAAAATTGTCAACATGAACAGATTTGCAGATGCATGCCGCAACTTACGGTACATGCGCGCATGAATTCACTATGAGCCAAACAGACGCAGTGTGGGCTGAAACAATTTTCTCCTTGATAAAGCGATTTTTAGTTCGGTATTAGTTATCATAAAACTATTTCTGCAACGAATGTCGTAATGGAGATAGACGGTAATTAACAGCTTTTAGCTGACCTATTCAGGTCCAGCTCACGACCACGCGACTTAAGCGTTTCACCGTGCGAACTAGATTATATGCTCTTTTTGCGGAAACATCATATTTACATCCATAAGGTAAACCATTGTGTTGCCCAAAGTTTTCTACATGTTAAGGACATTCGCCTTTATGTGTCAATTTACTGTGGTCAAATAGTGTGTTTGCATATAACTATGAGCTATGCGTAGAGCGAAACGATAAAAAATAGGGAGATGTTTTGGAATTTGTGCATAGCAACAACATTCACGCCTACAGACAAACACATAGCCTGTGTAGACCAGTCATCGGTTCCTCCACTCGAGAAAAAACTATCGTAGCTTGAATAACTCAACTATTTTACAGGAATTCCGAGACGATCATGTAGGAACGTCACCGCTGACAGCGACATTCCTCGCGTACATTTCTTAAGTCTGGGCGAAATTGGCACGTCAAATCTCTCTTCACTGAGAAGGATAGAGAAAAGGATCATCTTACCATTGACAGATAAAATAGTATCGGTGCGCCAGAACACCCCGATGGCTTAAGCCGTTACTCACTAAAGAAATGTGCGAGTTATTCCCGCTTTATTATGGGTACTGTCGATGATGAGGCTAGATGAGATATAGCTAGTGACACCTGTGGTGCTCTATATAGATGTTTATTCGCATCGCGTTAGACTATCCGGTATCAGATAGCCCTATGGTCTGCTAAACGCCAGCAAGTCGCACCCAGATGTTGACCGTAAATTGCTAACCGTGTCATGAGGCTGCACAAAGACAAGGCAGCTTAACTCTAGTGGCAAACAGGCAGGCCATCTCTTTCTCGTCAATTGGACCAAACACAGCGCGACTGTCAGCGGAAACGTATAGGTGGTCGACCCTGTGTATAGGCAAAGAGCGCTAAGTCCCTTAGTTCGTTAATACGTGCCGAGGCTTAATGCCAAATATGCTAGCAGACATAGGGCTAGCGCAACACAGTTTCAGACATAAATGCATACATACACACGCTTCAGTATACACACAGACAACACACATCCACGCACACAGTGTAAGCAACTACGTCATATTGCCCACAAGCTTGCTCGATAGCAGTCTTTCGATGCCTGCGAGAAGATTGAACATACTTCGAGCATAATGCGGCGACAACGACATCTTTAGCTGCAACGACGGAAACTAGGAATGGTACGGTGATTTGAATCTACTCGAAGGAAACAATTCCTGTTATACAATGGAATATGGTGGCGCTAGCTTGTGGTCGATCGACACTACCGACTCATGTCGGTGGCTGGGCGAAACATCGCACAATGCGTCGTCTCGAACGCCACGTTGGGCCTTGGCCTGTGGTGTGATAGGCCTACGACTCGGGCATACGAACTGCATGCGCAAAACGACCACCGGTGCTTGCGAGATCGTGAGTGAGATCTGTGGTTACTTACTGGTATGGCTAACATGGTATGACCTGATGAGTAGCGTTGCAGACTACCTGGCGCCGCATTAACTCGCTGGTTGCTCCTTCGTTCGCTGGCTTGCGAATGAAAGAAACAGTTTTTCCGGGTTCTACTCCGTCCTATAGGACGACGTACTTGCATTGATGACTTTGCGCTGGGCTAGCGTCGTCGGTCGACGCGATCGGTGTGTGATGCTGCGTATACGTTATTATAGTATTAATGAGACACTCGAGTTAATTAACCGTCACCATGGCCGGTTCCGCTGCGACAGCCGCTCACGCTACCAATAAGCACTCAATGTTATTCATTCTGGACAACGGATTGAGTGTGTGTGTGTGTGCGCGTGTGCGTGAATTTGTGTCGTAGCAGCGTTTGTAATAATCGGCACAGTTGTGAGAGATAGCAGCCGTGTCAAAGGCATCTTGCATGACTTCTATGAGCATATCCACTATTGACGAATATACCGGCTGTGCAAAATATGATGCACAATAAAAATGCTGTGATAAAAGGTAATATTGTAAGCCTTCATTGGAAAGGAGGCGCCGTAATCCAATTCTTAGCGTTTTCTTTGCTCTAGATGGTCGGGTTACTTTGAAGCCACTACGCCGACAATATAGACGAAAAAGTTACCTCCGACAAGAACAATTTCATCTCTTGTGTCTATATGCCTGAGGGCACTCATGTGTGTTTGTCGGCCTCTTGTCTCGGTTAAGGAAATTCGGTTTGCACACGCTACGCATTCTTTATTCAAAAATCAGGTTAATATGCATGGGGACATAGGTGTAATATATGCAATTTTGGTGCGATTGTCTTATGGTATCACTAAATATGGTTCGTACAGCTGCATTTATTGCTCTTCGATACAAATCTCGTCTACGTATTTCAGAAATTATTCCAGCTAATTGTTTACCAATATCTATAATTCTCACCCAGTGAACTAAGTATCATTTTTGTGTAAGTGAAACAAGCCGCCTGTTATCATTGCGATATAGGCATGCCTCTCTTCTGTATTGTTAAGTTCCCCTTGTAATTTATTCCAATTTTTGGCAGTCACCCAACGTAACTGCTGAACTCTATACTTGTACGATATTGTGAAACACCTTCTCAAGGGCAACATTCAAACCTTATACGCTGTATTTGGTATTATCTACATGTACATTCATGGATCACACATTCATGTACATCCATGGAAAACATAGATGATTTGATGCATAGAAAAAAGCGACCATGAGAGACAAATCTAGCTGTGATCAGACACAGTTACAGCGAGAACATGCCCAGCATTCTCTCGCCACGAGATTACGAGACGGATGTTAGCAATACTACAACAACCGTGTTTGCACAAACAGACGGTTGCTGACTTCCACCTTAAACAATTCGAAAAGTATTTACTCATCTTAAGAATAACGCTGTTTCCTACCGGCGGACGCATTCGAAATGAGTACCACTTATGAGGAAGCACACCATGATCTAGGTCCACATAGCGACTATATGTTGGAAGTATGATGCTATCGTCCAAATGTTTACAAATTCCTTTCGCTTCACGGCCTTATGGCGGCACATCATTATGGAGCCTGGCGTGAAGCTGTTCTATAATTGGTTCCATTCAGCTCCATTCAGATCTATATATTCTAACTTTTTAGAAATAGTTCAGATGGTGGTTGTGAGTCGAATTTAACGGCGTAGTTGTAGAGCGAATTTAGTTTAACGTCTTTCCAGGTTTTAGGTTAGGCCTAAAACACAGACAAGCAAGCTGAAGGGCGCGGTGAAACAGGGAGTCGCTGCTAGGGCACCGTCTCTTCTTCACCCATGGTACTGGTTCTACCAATTGTAGAATAAACTCTCCCAAAATAAAACCTCGAAACGAGCGACACGAAAAGACTCGTCTCGCTGTACAATCTGACGTTTGAGAAATAAGAGCATGCAGCGCAGAACGAACTAAGACTTGAAGATGAACACGCGACCACGGGCACGGTTGTGGCTAACGTGGCAGGAGAGCTATCTATGCGTAGCCGTGACTGGTGCCGGCACACATATACTCGATATGTGCGTCCATCCTGTGGCGCTTAGGTTTTCCTTGTATATCTTGATAGTAGAGCTGGATAGAAACAGTGGGAAATTTCGGGTCTCGAAGGTCGTCTAACAAACCACAATAGAAATTGTAAATATTTTTGTACTGTTGACCAAACTCTCCACGCGTATTGGCAGTTTTTCTCCATGCATGCACTGACAATTTAGCTACACGTAAATAGATTAGCCAACAAAAGATGCATAACGTTATGCACTAGAGTTACGCAGCGAGTTTAGACCTGAAGCCTAGTAATTACACGTTACATTTCTTAGGGCAGTATGTGATGATCGAAGTCTTCGTGGCAATATGGAGCGGCTTCTCGCTTATACGAATTGTCAAGACAGGTTAGAGATGACACGATACGATTTTCCTCTCTTATTTAATACAAATTGTACTGGTATTTTAAATATGACAGCTAGATCACAATCTACACATGGTATGGAGCCGATGATATAAAAAAACTTCTGGCGCTGCAAGCAAGTTAGTTCCAATTAGAAAAGAGAAGCAAATAGCTAGTTCGACCTCTAAGAATGTAATGGTCGTCGGCGAGAGATGATTATGTCCCAATGCG
Organism: Tropilaelaps mercedesae; assembly: GCA_002081605.1. Classification (NCBI taxonomy): domain Eukaryota; kingdom Metazoa; phylum Arthropoda; class Arachnida; order Mesostigmata; family Laelapidae; genus Tropilaelaps; species Tropilaelaps mercedesae. Next base: position 13,368 of record MNPL01032574.1, on the reverse strand, counting down.
CAATGCGCTGACAGGCTGGAATGTACTTGGTTCGCCATTCTCTCAATAACTAATTTAAATTAAAGCTTGACTAATATACCACTCGTCTCTTTTTATTTCCCAATAGAAATTTTGTGACGAATTTGTGACGTGAG
>MNPL01032567.1:20357-46281 GCA_002081605.1 Tropilaelaps mercedesae | reverse complement strand
ATCATCATGTCACGTTACCCGCCAACTACGCTCGCCAATCTGGTCATCCGCGCACAGCCACTCCGCCGCCGACGACGACGACGTCCGCACGCTAACCGACACGCGTCGGCGCAGGTATCACCGGGGCTGGTCGCGTACGGCAGGCGGCAAATACCGGCGTTACCGAATCCTACTGTCGGATCGATCAGGATTCGCTTGGCGTTCGACCAGTGTAGACACTCACCTTCGGGTAAGGGCGGCGTCCATCGGCGGTTTGGCGCGCGTCACCGTGTAGATACAGCTGACTCCTGCGTCGAGTCACGACGCACGTTTGCTTGAGCATACTCCGTTGGCCGGCAGCATCTCGAATCGCGTCACTGTGTTACTACCAATTGCGGTAACTCACCGATGCAAGCGCCACCTCGTGGAATGGCGACGCGCACGTGAGTCTGCGACGTTTGTCAATGTTGGCGTTACTTGTCGATGTGATGTCACTGCGACAGAGGTGGCTGGCTTTACGTTCGTTTTGGTGGATCGGCGGGTCGATGCGCGTTGTCGTCAGCCGCGCTCAGTCACAGGGTGGACCCTCTTGACGATGGACAGGAGCGGTCTGTGTTGTTGTTATTCCTGTTCTTCCTATGACGAGCACACACACGACAAACACACGAAGACAAACAGACGTACGCAAAGGTACAGCTGATTCTGCCCGTCCAGCCATAGTCGCGACGCCACCAGAATCGTGGAGGAGCAACGAGAGAAGGGAAAACACAAGCGTATTTGAGCTTCGGATTTTGTATTAGCGCACTCCCTTTTAATTCTCTCTTTCTCTGTCTCAAAAGATATTCGCGGCTGCGTGGCCGTGCGAAGGCCGATGGATCGCTAGGCAAGCGATGAGCGGCGAGAAGAGCAAAAATGACTCACGAATGACGACTCTCAACGTAGTTCGCTATGGCTGATGATTTTAGCGCACAGTAAATAGTGTCAGGACATTTGTAGTAAATAATATGTATATTATCTATCATTTTCATCGACAGTGCGACTAATATTAATACTGATAATAATGAACAACTTGAAGTGTCAGCCTAAGAAGGTTTAGGCACGATAGTTATGGAAGATTACGATTTCTGAGTAGCTGTCGTACTGAGTGATTTGTCCAATATATATATATATGTATATATATATATATTCTACTTATTGTGAAATTTCTTGCCAACCACCAGCTCATTTTATTCTCGTTGTTTTGTCGGTCTACTCTTGTTAATAAGACAGTCTCTGCCTTACCAAACAGTAGCTATGGGATTTCTCTCACGGCGTGCTTTTTATAGGGTAATGAGTTACCGCTCTCATCTAAATGTAAATTGTCAACACAAAACGACCTTATTTGTCCTTAAAACGCGTACAGACACGGACGATATCGCAATACAAATCGGACAATGTCACACCACTAATCTCGCGTGCGGGAAAGTACGTTCGTCAACAAATGCGTGGAGGTCACAGCTACCACTGAAGTGTTAATTCTTTCACTGAAAACACCTCTTCGCCGGGCCTTCACGCAAAGTGGGGGCTACGCGGTAGATGAATAGGAGCGCTTTAACGGATTCATTCAGGCATTGACTAATAATTTTGGGGGCTAAGCTCTAGGCCCGTGGAATAGAACGTTGCTGAGGATCGACACATGCACGCAGACAAATAAGTAAGCAAACGTCGACATGTTTCTAGCAACTATAATTTCACACTTCACACCAGTTAAAAATAATATTGTACTACCGATACAGAAAATAGGATGCAGCGATTTTCCCAAAAAAAAAATATGAATCACAGAAGCAGACAATTTATGGAATTACAGACTATAGATACAAAAACAAAGCTTAGAAAAGACCCACAAAGACGATAGCAACCGCCGTCTAGTAGAAACCTATGCTTCAGTCCAGGTATGAACGCTATTTCCGGATTCGCTTGCAGTAATCCGGGCATGATTCCAGCGACATGAAGAAAATCTATTTTTATAGCTATCGCTATTATGATTGCTATATCAAAATGCTATCAAAACACAAACATAATATCCTAGACTCACGTCCAGGTACGTTTTGTAGCCGTAACAATCACTGCCGCCATTTGTAATGTAAATATAGCATAAGAGGCTTGGGATGCCGTAGCTATTCTTCTTTCATTAGCTCTAACTGACGACAGCTAAACAGATAGGACGACTTCACACTTGGTCCTTGCTAATCCCAATGACATTTCTCCACTACAATCATATCGCATTGTCAACATCCGAAACAAATGCAATGTACACAGTTGCCTGCCAGTGGTGGCGGCCACTACAAGTGGTTCAGACCACTACAAGTGTTTGCGTTGTTCAATTATAAAGCGTGGCATAAGGCACCGGATCCAAGCTCAACGAAACAGAAACATCCAGTGCGTTCTGCGTGTATAGTGCGCACCAAAGCTGCTCAGTAAATTTCTAGGCAAAGGAATAGCTGTCGAGTATTCGTTCACGTTAGAACTGCCTAAATTTCGGGTGAACTGTGAGGCACTGTGGGTTGACCTGCATTGCGAATAGTCAAATGACAGCAGGAATCCTGGACAGCATGATCGAAGCGACAGCGAACAAAAACAAATGTATCTCGACTAGCACACATAGCTGCGACCCGCTAGGCTGTGGTCTTGCTAACAGGTCGGAGAATAAATATCACGTAATTTCAAATGAAATTACGTACTAGAAATTCTGATCATTGCTCAGACGAGCTATACATTGCGCTACGCTGCCACATTTTCCATAGATTCAACGTGTTTTGAAAAATATTCTTCAAGCGACCACCAACTAATACCGTGTTCTACGTCATGTACCGGACCAGCCATCTTGGCCTTTTTTTGGTGAATTTGCGGACTATTGAGTCAGTCAATTAACTTGTTTGCCGACTCTGGTAGTTGTTCACCAACCTCTCAGAAGCTGAAGGAAAAGGTGAGCCTTCTGTAGAGTGACGGGGTTGGAAAGACAGAAAATAGACAAGAACTCTCACAGACGATGGTAACTCATTCATAGCTATGCGAACATTTAGCTTAGGAAAGTGGCAAACAGAGTTATCCTGTCCACTTCTATTAGTCCCGACTTACTGGGAATAGGCCACGAGACCTTTTAGGAGATAGCCACTGGGTCGCCTGGCGATGAACTCTCGAAGAGAATCAATGCTTCCTCGAATGCATACAGCTCTTTGATAGACAATTTGTCCTGTGAATCGCCGGCTGCACTATCACGACATCGTGACCCACTGGAATCTAAACTCTTCGTTAGCTAACGACCAGTTACAGCGACTACGATCAACTGTTTAGTAGGTCAGCACAGATAGGCCGTATCTTGTGTATGTCGCCACATTTACGTGTTAGCCCCAAATGGCGTGGTCCGCTGAATGCTTCACAACCATCACCAATCTTAGCCTTAACTCTAGGACGAAGTAAGAGTTAAGAGCAAAGTGAAATGTAAAATGTTAAGGGTTAAAGAAATATGGCAAGACAGAAAGGCGCTCGTTTTGAAAAACTGACTACAAACAAAAAAATGTACCTGTTTGAGCGGAGTCAAATCCCCATCTGGTATTTTAGGCCCGAAAGCACCCTAAGAACGTCTGCCCAGGTAGAGCGCAAAAGTTACAATTGGCGTTCATCTGGAAGCATGTGAGATCAAATAGCTTCCGTACAATAAGCGCATGCTATAAAATTGACGATAGATAAATACACGACAAACATCGGACAGATAAATCGAGGAGAAAGTAGTCCGAGACGGATGAATCGCCACATTCTCTAAGCACATTACCTTGAGCTAGAGGCGACACAATACAAATCAAATTGTGTACAGAGATGCTTCGATAGAATTTCATTACTCCAAAACGTGCCAATATCGTCCTTCTAACTAGATCAACCATTCGTATATTAAATATATCGTATGTTAGCAAATCCATCATAAAGTTTTTTATCAAAGCCGTCAGCTTTGATGACGGAAGTAATTGACTAAATTCGGATTTGAATAGCTATTTGTTGAACAGTTGCACCTTCAGTAGAGGCTATGCTTACGTAGAAACATACTCTCGGCCAATAAATACGGCATGTGAAGTCTTTTGGAGTAGGAGAATATTTCAACGTTAGGGTCACATTGATCGTAGAGCTGAGAACTACTGGAGTCGGGAGCACCTAAAAGATCAGATGTTAGCATCAGCAACATGTGTGTGTTGAATACACCATAATATGGGCTTAAAAATTGCTATTGGATTCTCATAGCGCTCCATAATTTACACATATTACACACAATTTACAAATAAGTACTATACCTGCACATTATCGCATCTCGCCGAGTACGAATGAGATGTGAACTCCACGTCATGACTGACCTCTACACTTGAAAGGTTGGGTATCATGTCTGGAAAAAATGTTCGAAACGGATTTATCTTTTTTTAAACAAACGTTTATCGTTTGTTGTTTGGCATTATCATATTTCATTCTAGATAATCGTCATAGTCCATCTCCTTACCTACCGATTCAAGTTTGTTAAATTTTGCATTTATTTTTTTCCGTATCTATTCGAGAACTTTTGTTTTTATCGTCGACATTTTTGTTGGTAGCCTCTGTCGTATAGGGTGCCTCCTAATTTCCAGTAAATTCTCCATTAACAGTTGCTTCGGTCCGTTGCAATCACTCGAGCCCAACGGCTTTCTAGTTGGATTTCTAAACAGAGCTGTTCTTTGGCTCTATGTGCATCGATTGCCGTTGACGTGTGATTTGCGCGAGGGCGATGTTTAATGAATAGCTTTGCCATCTCAACGGCAACGTGGCGCATTTTGAAGTCACGTCGCATACGTGAAGTACGTGATCTCACACATGCGATCGATCATGTCTCGTTCGAATGCTGTGACTGTACAGAAGACGGAGTCACAAAATATTACGAGCCGCACACGGCTATAAAAATAATCTTCGACGATGATCTAAATCTACAGCGACATGTAACTGTCTCCATGGCCTAGATATCACCCCCATAATCGAATTGGCCGAACCGTCCGTTCGAAGATTCCACCAACGCAAGATTATATTTCCTTCCACAGCATGCTGTAAGTACGCACGCCAACCGGCTCAGCTCACCTGCACCATCCCAAATTTACGATGGTTAGACCTCCCGCAAGACCTGTCGAGTCGACGGCAAAGCAGAGCACGAAGGCATACTACAGTTGACAAGTACACATGGCTTAGAATGGTTATCCCACATATCTTGCTTGATAGCACTAAACCAGCTGGCAAACGGTCGAAGCAATCGCCCGTCGACGGCACACACCTACACGTTGCCTAGGCACACGATGTAGAATGACGGGCCAAGTCTATTTATTACTGAGCCGAATCGGCCCGGACCCCCGATTCAGTCTGGCCTTTCAGGTTACATCATTTCGTGTCCTTTGCCGACGAACTTGTTCTACTTCAAACGCTCCCGAGAAGCTGTTTCGCCGGCAGGGCAAGAGTGTTTCTATCGCTCGGATGAATGAGATATTTAACAAGAGACAGGTCTTAGTTCAGGGAGCGGCCGGTACAACGTTGGCAGTCGAATCGGATGCCACATACTTTTCCTCGAGGCGAAATTGCCGTTAGGTTATTTATTACTGAATTGATGGGTAGCACCCGTCATATGAAATAGATCGATGTACCTAATTGGCTCACGGAGTGACAAAAATCATTGTATTTTACCTGGGTAATAAGAATCACTATAAGTATGTTTTGGGGATAAAATATACATTTATTGGAAAACATGGCTTTCTCATATCACATCAACTGTTCATCCGTGTATTACAGTTTCCAGTAATGTTTTAGCTGGCACGTCGCAGCTATGTTCAATACGAATATCACATTATTAGTGTAATACAATATACGAATGAATCCATCGGTAACCATCAATAATGGCTTAGTTAACAGTTTATGTCAACCCCCACTTAACTGTTAATAGGTATTCTCTATGTACACATCCGTCCACTGACGTCTCACATTAGCTTGTTGCTGTTGTAGTTTGTAGCTTGTTGCGAATAGTATATGTTATATGCCGTTTAAATAACTACATCCCGGTGGGCCAATAATTACAATGGATGTAGAAGCCACTAATTAGGTCCGTTTGTTAAGCGGAGAACTCCTCTGAAGCAACCTCGTGTGCCGATCCCACTCCGACGAAGACGTTGTCGTCGCAGGGATTACGCATTTGCTTGTACATACCTATCACAGCCAGAACGTGGTGCGAGTACACCCGCCGCCTACCAGACATTTGCTTGGGTGAATGTCGGTGGACTGACACGCGCAATGTGAACATCTACTAAACTTTAACCGCATGCTGATTGTACCAGAACTTGTTCAGGTTTGCGTTCATATTTAGCTACAGACATACACTGGCACGAGTGAACAGGTCATTCGTGATTTAGTGTTTGCTCATGAGTACAGCCCCCGTTTGACGAACTGCTTATTTAATTACAGCGTACGTTCGACGAACTGTTTGTTCAACGACCTCGTTGACTTCAGGAATGATCCATTACTAATGACATCGTTTCGTCAAACGAACCCCGACTGTGTCATGTACACACTCGTTCGGGAATGCACAGCTGTTATTATAACAACCGTTACAAAGGCGTGTGTCACATTGGCTGGACACAGGCACGACTTCACTCAGAGGCGACTCAGGGCGGAGCTTTACCCGTTCAGGGGTGCCACCAGCTTCACAGCAATTATTTACGCGCGTGAAAAAATGCCCTGACGAAAAACCCAACTAGAAGCAGTTCAACGATACATTAATTTGCACCGCTCCGCGCACATGAATGCATTTTTCGTTGGAAAGTGCACATACGAAGCCCGCTAACACGCCGTGTCCAAATAGAAATAGAGGTGGGTTTGTCAAGTTCAGTCCACTACGACGCTCCGTAGAGCAACAGCCGCTGCCCGCTACTACTCCGTGATCTAAAATTTTCAGGCACTTTTCTTCAACAATTCATGCTTTGCAGCAATGTAAACCAATCCGAACAGCATCCGCATGAGAACACCGGTTCGTTTCCACCTTCTAGTGAAGTAAGGTCAACGCCGTGTTAACGCTCATTGGGAGGTTCGTGGTCCACTCTATGTCGGTCCAAAAATTACCCAATTTAACGCCCAGCGAGAGTCAAGGCTTTCGAAATGATTAACATCACAGCCGAGTGTGCCGGCAACAGGGTTTTTGTCGGAGTGACGCGGCCGGACAGCTTGAAATTGGCTACCTTGACTCAATTAGACGAAGCATGGTTGTCAGACTGATTGACGACGTCCTTTTTACTCCGAAAGCCACCAAAAAACGAACGTCACCGTTTCGTCCAATGTTCGTTAAGTCTTGGGCCTGTTCAGAGCATCGGATCAGGATTTTCCCGAGGAGCGAGAACGTCGCACCCTTATCGGGGAGGTCATCACCTTCTCTGTTTCGCCCTAGTCAAACCGGCAGCAGGCGTTTGATTGGAATCAAGTCGTGAGTCGAAACACGCGGCAAGGAGCTTAAGTGATTCCAAATTCCGCTACATCGGAGATCAGGCACTCAGTCAACGCACTTAGTTTCTATTTTAGTCCATAAACAATAAGGACCGGGCATAAACCCTTCTTTTTGCGTTAACATATCACCGACTTTGTCGAATAAACCCTCGTATCAAGGACTGTTACCAGGCACAACTGTTTCAAAATTTAGGCAAAGTATAAACCGACCTCTAAAACGGTATCAGTATTTTACCCGCGGCACGCCACCGACGTGCCCGCACAGTAATTATATTAGGCAGGCATTTATTACCTACCATTCGAGCTAACGGCAGGTGATTCGTCTGTAAGGTAGCAAAACATTCCCTCGAAGTGTGGTCCGTCGTTTTCCAGTGTGCTGAAATAGCACGCGACGCAATTCAAGGAATTAGCTTTACCCGACATCGATTGGTCTAAACCTAATGTATGTCTCAAACTACATACGGGGCGAAGAACTTCCGTGTGATGGAGAGCCCCGCCGATTCGACGACGTATTTTTCTGTAGCTAAACCTCTCACGGCCAACGCCGCGACTCCTACTAAAAAGTAACGAACAAACCGCTAAAGCCTTGGCTGAATAAGAAATTCATAAAGTTCAGAAGAGATCTCCGTAAAATGGTGGGGTGAACTGCTGAGGATGTTTCAGAGTGTAAAGTTGTAACAGAAGTGTGCGCCATGCCTAGGTTTCGTACGTCTGGAGCTAAGTTTTCTTGGAGAAGAATACCACAAAATCTGTTGCCAAGCTTAGAAAACTACAGGAGAATTGTTTTGATGCTACTTAAAAATGTAGGATAATTATCGTGTGTGTATCCAGGTCAAATAGAGGCTAACACAGCTATCCAATCACGCCGCTTATTGAGCCTTGAGATCGATTCTACTGCTAAATCTTACCAAATACCCTTTAATAGTTCCTAGTTTAAAAATAATGAACCTTTTGTTCCGTGATGCAAAAGAAATGTTTAGAAATTTTTTTTGCTGATCGTGACCACGATAGCTTCTACTCATGCCTGTATATTCTAGGCAGTATACTTATAAAGTCACGAACGATCTTTGCCCGTTGCTGCGTTTGTACGTAGAATGACTTCGAAACCTACGTCACCTATACATCAAGTTTGCTAGGAATATCGGGCTCGTAAGAGTTCTTTAGTCTTTTTCCTAGCCGCCCCTCGAACTGAGCAAACTTGCATTTGAGTTAAATATGAATTATTAATGTGTATCCGAGAAGGATCCTATTTTGCTAGTTACGATGTCAATAAGTAAGCGCGTGTCAGACGAATCGACAAAAACGGTTTTCCTTGTTTTCTATTGAAGTTGGTGTACTGCCTAGGAGTTAGATCCGACATGTGGTACGACATTTGGTGGTAGCAGGACTTAAACAAATCTTATGACGTATATCTCCATATAGCGATTTGTCTGACTCGAGCGGGGAAGGGGTGGCCGTATGGCTAAAGACAGACTGCCTATCTATCCACACGGAAGGAGAAAACGCCACCCATCATGAGCCAACGTCACTTCCAAAGCGAGTCCTCGAATTGGGAGCAATTCCACGTTCAAAATACGTGTAACTCGGCCCAATGTCGCTGATATAAATAGAACATCCAATGGCGAATCCAATAGATTTAATCTAGGCTGCATCCCGAAAGCAAAAACTATCAAAAAGGACTTCTGCCATGTGGCCGTATTTAGGGCTAATACCATATGTCCAGTGTCTGTGGGTATTGGGTACGCGTTGAGACGTCTACGGGACCGGATCTACATCGTCTTTACGTCAAGGTTGGCCACAACACAAAGGATGGCTGACGGTCCTGGCTCCCTACAGATAAATAGGAAGAGGAGAGAGCGAGAATGCTCTGGGATCCTCTAAGTTGTTTAGGTACATAAAGTCATCTCCACAGATGCTTTCTAACCGGAGGGGCCACTCATGTGGACTTCCTTCCTTCCTTCCTTCTTTTTAAGGCAAACAACTTCCCAATAGGGATTTAAGATTTCTAGTGTACAAGCAGTCAAACGTCCGCTGCGTAAGATTAGCTGACACAGGCAGACTGGATGTCCCAGCATCGGTATTGTTCAGTTTGAACAACACCGACATTCGGCTCCCAAAAAAACGAAAATTTTATATCCAGGTGGCCTAGTAAACTGTTGCTTTTTAATAACATGTTTGTCCTCACTGAAATTCTCTTCTGTATAGTTACATTTATTTAGCGAAGCGACCATGCCGTCTGTACGACCAATCATATTGTTTTTTCCAAAAAAATTACTAAACGACAAGCCGAAGTAGCTGCTCAACTGGGAATATTTCTTGCTCGCTCATAGACATTTATGCATCATGGATCGTCTAACGCCTGACGTACAATGTCGGGTGAATTACAATTTGCTCTTAAGCTCTACGGAACGTCATTTCCATCGGCTGATAAACTAATCCAACAACGCTCTGAGAATGCATTTACGACACGGCAGTGCCCTCACCAGCAAAGTCTCGGGTTATAACGCATCTTCTCAGAAATGCGAAACTGTAACGACCTAGCCTCGCATCAGGCCTCGTCGAACTGGACGAGGTGGTCTGGCCAAAGCTAACAAATGAAGATTGGCCAACTGAGGCGGGCTGGTGGTTGGATCGGTATGGCGCCCGTCCTTTAAGCGGTGTTATTGAGCGGTTTCGGTCACCTGGCCCTGTCTGCATGGCTTGCCCGTCTGGAGATCGTTGCCTACCGTTTTCACTGTTCGCGGACCCGATGGCCGCCGGAGCTCAATTCTCCTGCAGCTCCTTTTGCCTCCGGGGCTTTAAAGATTAGTTTCAGCAACCGCCCTTTTCTGTCTGATTGCCTTCAGACGGATCCAGCAGTCAGGAGTAGGCGACAAACGACCCGCGGCCACGGCCTTGGCAACGAATCAAGTGTCGAGGTTGGTGTTGCAGTTTCAGTTAGTCCACACGGGGCAGGTAGACGAACTTTCGGGCATCTGACAGACGTTGCATTTTTGTGCTGGCCATCGAAGTCGCGTTTGTGGTAGGCTTAGGTCTTTGTCACGACAAGTGCGACCTATTTTACCTGGTAAAGCGCGCGACTCCGTTTTAACGAACGGGGTCAACTTGCCGGCCAAACCACCTAATCATGACGTGGTTAGCAAGTGCCAATAAGTAGTTGTCCATCGCGAAAACTTGGCATGCGTCAATATCCCCGTGTGAACCTGTTTAATAGCCTTTATAAATGAATTGTTTATATGTAATCAAATAAACACTTGTTGTATAATGTTTTGGACTGACTAGATCTGTACAGAAAAGGGCACGATTGAGTCACGCATCTACATACATACGAAAACTGTCGGGTAAAATAAATGGAGTGATGTTAAGGAATAGCGTAATTGGCCTAGCCGTTACGTAAACGAACGGTTATGGACGACTAAGGGTTACGTTGAGTAACATAAAATTCAGGGACAATGACCCTCAATATATAATTGAGTCTTTGCACCTTATAAAATACGGAAAATATCGAGTTTGTGAAAAGTTATGCAACTTAATGCGACATCGTGGTGATTAATGTTGAGTGTGCAAAAAATCACGCAGCACTAAGGGATTTTGTTAAAGTGGTTACGTTACTCGTCACAGCTTTTTAGCATGAATATCTCTAACTATGGATATTTTAAGTTTAACATGAAGAGGCCAAGTTTTAATACATTTTTGAAAATGTCAAAAAGCACTTCTATAAATATATTCAAAGTGGGCACCATTTTGTGGACATTATTAACCATGCTCCGGAAGGCGACCTTTAACATTTCAATATTCCTTCTATGCATTTTGGAATTGCTTAGAGGTTACCTTGAACAGTTCAGCAGCTGTTCTATCTTCTAGATTCTACGGGTGCGAGCGTTGTAGGAAGCCTATGTGAGATAGCCCTCAAAAATGAAAAGCCAATGAGAACTGGGCGGCTGCAAATCTTTAGATAACCACCCTTACGAAAAACACGCTATTGAGATGCTCGCGATCTAAGTGTAGTGCTCTGAGTACCGGAAAATCGCGCTATTTAGGTACAATGTGATTATGACTACACCTAACACGATCATATCAGACATCATCCAATCATATCATCTTTGTGCACAACGTATTCGTAGCGACGCCATCAGAAGTGTCATCACCTTTTTTTGTTTAAAATTGTGTCATATTTCGCACAGAGATCAATGGCGACACTTTTTTCACGCTCATAGAAAGTGGACAGAGCTTTTCAAACTTCATTGAGTTGCGTGATTTATTTAACGCCCTGTATATGATGAATAAACTATATCGGAAGGACTCACTCCCTCGTGGCAGTATCATGCAGAATTGCACACGTCTTTTGTAAAGCGTTTGTTTGTCGCTGAAACGCAACACCATACCGATATCTTTTTTATCCTGGTAACAATCATTTTCAGTACGATTCAATTCAGATTATAATATCGATGCCTCATTAAGTGCCTTTAAAGATTTTTGCCAGTTTTTGAGCGCTGTACGCTCACGACTGGCCTAGTGCGTTACACAATTTACACAACCTGCTCGTAACGAGTTCACAAGAAAAGTTGCCGCAGATGACGAGTTTCAGGAAAACGGGGATATATTAGTGCCCAGTGGTAGATTGCATTTTGTTTATGAGCTGGTGTGTTCCAGGCGTTGGCAGGATACAGTCGAAACGTCACGTGTCACATGCTTTCTTTGATTCCTGAAATTAGTAAACAACTGATCGCATGCCGGTGCAGCTAGCCTTTAACGGTTGCTTTTTTCCGCGAAAAAAAAGTCGTGTGGATTGACGCGAAGAACGCCTTTTCCGCTTCAAAGGCGGGTTAGCATACACGAAACGTATAGGCCGCCAAATAGAGCGATATGAGCGACTGCGACGTGGTAGCCTGGAACATTACCGAGGAAATCAGTGAGATATACGGCTCTGTCTATGAATGTATTGGTGTAGCTTTCAAAATAAAAACCCTTATAGACAGTTCGTTCTGCAGGGCTGACCAGCAACCAACATTCAACTTTCCACGGTACAGTTGAGGCTGACCGTGTGTCCACGTAGATCAGATACGGCATAAGTGTTTGCCCTATATGCTTCTTAGTTTTGAAATTACAGCTACCTTCTCTCGGAGAGGAGGTGCTACCTAGCTGTCATGCTTAGACACAGAAACAGTTTAAATGGACCCCGAGTTATTTAATCAACTGACATGGGCATCTCTGCTCGAAACGTACGCAGGTGTGTCACATTACGCTCAAGCAAAACTGGTTACGGACAAACGCCAGTGGTTCTCAATACAGCGCTAGTTTTCAGCATACGCAAATGCTTCCTTGCATTGAAACGATTCTCAGCGATAATCGCGTTATACAGGAGTATCGAGTGTCTATAATGGGTCGCTTGTATTTACGCCCGATTACACGTAATCTTCTCTGCATGTCCCCGCACGGATACGAAGTGAACGAAATTTTACTTGATGTGAGATTAACCCGACAAGATTACCACGACAGTAGAATCCTTTGTAAGCTATTACCCTGTACTACCCTGTACTGCAATGCGTAAAAGAATAACGTTAAGTTTGCCACTGATAATAATCTACCATTAATAATAACGTATGACTAATACTGGAAACTCGATGTATTAGTTTATCTTGATTAACGTTAGGTTATCTTGTTAACATAGAGGTATACACTTGAAGAGTTTCAAGTTCGTCTTGCCAATGTAGTGCAGAATGGCAGAGTTTGACAACTCGCAGGCTGTTCAGTTCAACTACTGCACTAGAGTCTGAGTTCCCTGAAGCAACTAAGAGCCATTCGGTTGTTCGGACTATTTTGGGCCGCACCGCAAAAGAAATCCTTGTCCCAACCTAATACGATGCTTGCGGAAGTCCCGGTGTTGGATTCGATTTTCTGACCTCACCCCTTTACTTTAAAAACCTGATAACCCGATTCTCCAATGGCAGGCGTTTCAACGATACTCATTCATGAGCGCTGAGTCTAAATTCGTGGGGAGCAAAAGAATCAATGCGAAAGCCATCCACGACAGAATGACGAAGTAACTTGTTCGCGACATTGACAAGCGCAAAAGTGGAAATATTCCTCGATGCTCTTTGGATTCAACGTTCTTTTTGGTCAAGGTAGTTTCGTGGAGCTTGCTGACATTGCGATGACGACGTGGTCCTGTGGAATCACCTATTCTGCCATTCTCTGTGCAAGGTATATATATATATATATAATCTGTCTTTCCTTGTAAATGAACGTAAGTTTTCTTATCTCGTATTCATTGAACGTGAGTAGAGGAATCATACTGTGGTCGATAATAACGCGTTCTCACGCGTTTAATAAACAGTTCGCCATTCGAAACAGTCTGGTTGATCAATATCGGCTTCCAGTACGAACAAAAAGAGGCTTAAAAGAAAAAACATTTCAAACTGGTTGTCTTTAATTTTAAATGCACTATAAAAGCTGAAACACTTCTGAAAAAGCATGCCTTGATCTGCCATGAAAATCCAACAAGTGCACGGTTTTTACTTGTTTTTTTATGGTGAGTGTAATTTCAAAATAAACTCGAGCGATGCATTTCATATACACGTGTTCCTATGTGGTTTTGAAAATTTTCTTAAAAGTGTAAATACTGAAAATCATTAGAGTTGACACGAATTCTTTGTCAAATAATCACAACCGCAGACGATCCTATGAACGGATGATCCTATATATATGTGCGGACCCTTTGCTGGAGGACCGACGCTCGGCAAACACGCACACGATATAATATATGGATGCAGACGTGGCTCTAGATTTGATGACGATGATTCAGACAGGGCATCATTCAAATGCTTGAGTGCATTTAACCTCACTCCCTATTGACCTTTCTATCCAAGGCGACTTCTTGACCAGCCAGCTGACGAGTTATTAGAAGATCGCTATTGGGTAGAATCAAGTTGCTAACGCAACACGCCTGCTAATGACCTTTTCTCCGAAGTATAGGCCTGCAAGCAATTTTTCAGTTTATATATATGCATATATATGGCCTATACCGGTCATAACAACAATATTTCAACAGTCTACAATTTTTTTCGAAAAGAGTGAATTGTCAACGTTGTATGGATCGCTCTCTGAAATTGCCTTGCGCCAGTCACACCAATACTTGTTTGCAGACCGTTTCGTTTCGTGTTTTCACGGTAAAGATGGCATCAGTTTTCAGCTGGAAGCACACAGGTCACGTATAAGCACAAAGTGGTCCTCGTGTATGGAAATGGCAAGATTGCCCCGACGGGACACGTTGTACGGGCCGTGTCATGACTGCGTGCCAATGGCTGAAAGGCCTCTGGCATGTGGCATGTGGTCGCATGTATGCGACAGAGACATCGTGGCTATGCACTCGCTACTTGAAATTGCGACGTCACGGAAGTTCGATAATGTCAGGATCCAGATGTAACGCCTGGGCTAGAACGAAACTTTAGCATATTCCCTGACATATAACTGGCCAAAATAATCTCCACACTTTTATTTGTACGCCAATTTTTGCAATAACATAAACATATTTTTTATAGGTTTTGGCGAACTTGAAGAAATAGTGTGGTACCATGTAAAGATGTTTATTTGCTTCTCTTAAGTTTAATATAGGCGTACTTGATTGATTAGCTAGTTAATTCATTTGCCCAGAGTTTGTTTCAAAAGGCGTTCACACAAATTAGTATGTGTATCGAAAGTTTAATTAAATTAATCCATTAGTTATTTAATTTTCACATAAAGACATACCTTTCTATGAGTGTGCCAATTTTTCGACAAGCAAGTAACGGAGAACGTATTGCTGGTATTTTATCTTATAAATACATAGTACCTTACATCTATTCCCACGTATATGAATATGATTCTAGAACAGACTCGAATGAAAATCTTACGTGTCTGTTATTCTGACAATTATATATTTATTGAAATTATATAATATTGAATAAATATCAATACTGAACACAATTTTAATCGACATCAGTCCATTTTATATCGTAGCACTGCCATAGTGCAAAAATATGAGTTTATTACTGCGTGTATACTACATGTATAAATAGCATGCGTCTAAGTCACGGAGGTCTATGCCTACATAGTCATTCTAACGTTGCGAGCCGTTGGTTTATAATTAGCACGATCTGCTTACGGCTCATACTTGCTTCCTCATTGCTCGTTGGATTATCGACGAAGAATGCGGTTGCCTGGAAGGGTGCGGCTATATTGAGGATTCGAAATGGTATTAGCCAATCGCAGCTGAATGCATATGCTGTAAACATAATTGTCATAAGAGGGGTGACAATTTCCAAAATCAATGGCTTACCGCTCTGTTTCAGTGGAGCTAAGCTTCGCCCAATAGAATACCTAGGCGCCAGCAAAATAAAAAATTACTGCTTGTTTTAAACGCTTAAATTCATTTATGTTTCACTATTCGCTAATATTTATGTCCGGCACGCACTCAGCCCTGCTTAGCTTAGTAGCCTTCTTAAAGGCGACTTTTTAAGCTGTTCTAGTCCAACGTTCAAATCTAGTCCATAAATCATACGTCTAGAAATAAGTACGTAGCGCCACTTTTGTGTCGTATTTGAACTTTTGCTGTTAAATATTTAGTTTAAAAACCTACACAGTAAATGTTGATTTATAATGTGAAACTGTGCAAGCTGTCAAGCTTTCAAATAAAATATTTTTCAAATGAGTTTTTTGTCATATACGATTCTTCAATTAGGAACAAGCCCAGATTTGATTTATATTTAAATCCGAATACAAACGTCAAAGCAGTTATTACGAGTGACAACCCAAGTGTCAAATTCTTGTAAGTCGTGGGTAGGAGAACTGATACAATATATATTTTTGCTATTATGCCAGTTGAAGCAATGGCCTACTCATGAAAGGAGAACTATCCGGTGAAGTAATATCGAGGTCTGAGCAACCTTTAAAAGACAATTGAACCTCAGCTGAAGACCAACTAACATGTGGTTATCCCGGTGTCACTCTATTTAGGGGAAAATTCTATCAATAATCACCACATCTCCCATTTCTAATTTCGATTTATTATCTTTATTAAAACAATTTTTTCTCGCAAATTTAAATTTTTGCACAATCCATACACCAAACTTTTTCCTTTATTTATCATTCCGTTTTACTGAATGGTAAATGAGCATAATTGAGTTGCGCGAAATGCCTTTGGCTGGTTTTCGGCATCTTCCCATCATGGCAAAACCCCGAGATCATGTTTCGGTGTATATGTGTCAGGGATCAAATTTTCCTTTTTGTGGCCGAAAAAATAGCGCCGCCTTTCTTGAGCGGTTTCTTGCCCAAATCGCAATCTTACTTTTTACTGTTTAGCGTCTAGATTGTCTGTGCATCGCGAAAGCCTCTATGCGACAAGTAAGGACTGTATTGTGCAATACAAAAGACGGAATCTGCTCAGCAAAGACGCTTCTAAAGAAGAGCAAACGTTTATACATGATTGTAATGCTATCTCCTATAAAGCTACTATACGACAGACAAATGAAACCAATTCCATTCCCTGTGATGTCCTTTCTTCCGATATTCATATATAAACCTAAATTAAATCTAGACATTCTGGACCTTGTTATCTGGGTAGCACTAATTCAAAACAAAGTTCTTGCATATGTAGCATTTTTCTTACTCTAGTATATTAGCCGAAAAATTATACGCACTGCCGACTAATTTACGCGTCATCAATTTATACACCAATTACTCTGCAAGCTAGCAGTCTGAAATACCGCGTAGCTTTTCAAAAAATTGTCCCTTTTAACAGTCTAGTCAAGAATTTCCTGTTCAATATACACCTAAAATTTACAGTGTGGATATTCAATCCATGTACTGTAATCCATGTACTACAAGCACACTATGCCAATAACGTGGCTCGAAAGCTTTTACCATTTCAAGTCTTCAAAGCAAGTCTTCTGCAAGGATACACATTTCCTTTCATCCAAAGAACATTTCCCGCAAGCGTTTACCTAATCATCTTCAAACAGAATGTTCTATAGGTGATCATTTGGGACTGAATTCTGCCATGCTTTCGACCTAGATACTCTTCGCATGCGATTTATCAGATACTAACGCTTTTGTACTCTCACGTTAAAAAGTTCTGGAATTTCGATAAAAGCATCACAGCTCTTGCTTACTCGGCTTTCCTGGACGACATCTTAAGCTAAACATTGATCATTTTGCTCTTATGGCTACACGGAATCGGGACGGTCCCTTTTCGCTTCATGTCTCATAGCATATGATCGAATACACCGCCACAATCATAGCCCAAGATGTGAACGTGAATTTGTTGACGATTTGATGTTTTTTCTAGAAGCATTAACAACTTGAATCGTATGGTGTACGAATACCTCACTGACAGCGATTCGTGTTGAAACGACTGCCCTTAATCTGTTTAAATATCCTTGACATTTTCAGCTCGTGAATGGCTATCCCCTGTAAACTGCTGATCCACGGTCGTGATTCGAAACCGTCACTAACATGTACGTTAAGATGCGGCGGCCTGAATAGGGAGTTCCGTTGTATATTGAACGTTGGGCCGTCCATTATGCAAGCGCGGACAGGTGCCGGAGGGCAATCAGACCTGCACGCTGTAGAAAAATAGGGTTTTATAACTAAACCCGTAGCGCAAGCGCTTGCAAAAAATTCATTTGCAGGTTATTTTGCATTGTTTATTGTTTATGTTTGTCGTTTATAAAAGCCAGCGTCATATTAGCAGCCCGAATCGCTTCGTGTTGCATCTGAAAGGCTATATCGATGTTCAGACCTCGTCATTCATCCTCATATCGCTCTCTCTCCTGCCTCTTGCTTTGAGAGCACGAAGAAACAAGACAAAGAAAATCTTAAAGATACAGGTATTGTATAGCATGGTAATTCTTCGATGCAGCCAAAGTCACCTCTCGGGCCAAGATTCTTGGACCGCCGTGCGAATCAAAAAGCTCGTTCTCAAACAACTGCTTCGCCACGATTTGAAACTCGGTTCATTTCCGAACTTGAACGGCTGCTACTGATGAATATCGTGAGCGACTGCAGAGGGCGTCAGTTGAAATCGATGACACTGCTACGGACGGCAGCACTTTAATGCACCACGCACTTATGTCACCGTAAAAGGCCACTTTGGCCGTCGTAGCCTGCACTCGCCGGCGTGGCGATCTGTATAGCCACAGCCGTTGCGCCATGTCAGAGACTTAAATAGCAATGCAGTGCGTACAAAGTTTTGACAGCAGTAATATGTAAGCGACTTAGGGCTCGCAACAGGTGCAGACGCGACCCACCACACTGTTTATGATGTTACGCTTCGAAGCCCTTTTATCGCTCGAGTGCACGACGAGGGACTTTTCATATTGCCGTGTACACGCCTGACATAATGTCTCAGCACGTATCAAACTTTCGACCGACATTGCAAGGCAGTATGTTAACTAACTGGGTCATTAACTCTTTGTTGCCTCGATAGCTATATTTCTTGAACGCTCGATTTCTCGTATTGGATGCGCATTTAGCTGCAACGAACTGCGGAGTTTCCATCTTTTAACTTGAGTTTTACGCACAAATCTGGCTTCAATTTGAAAATCTTTTTTTCGTTAGTTCTCTTCCGTTTCTTGGTGTACTTGTATATTCCCGGCTTCTTGTGAACTAATCTATCGTATTTCTGCAGGGGATTCTTTGACTAAATGTTCCATCGAAGCAAGGCGCGTTACAAAACCGTTCGCAACCTAGGCTTTCTCTTGTATAAGTGACTACCTGAACCTACGCACTTAGTATTCCCAACCCTGCGCCTGCCAGCAAACCGCCTCCCGTAATATTACCATATACCTGGTTAGCTTTTTTGTCTTCTCACACACGGCATGTCTGTCTCCACAGCGCTTCTGGTCGCTAAGGCCTTGTCTAGTTTTTACCATTAGATTTCCTACATTTTTGCTATTTTCTTTGTTTGCTCTAGGACTGTATTGAAGCAGACGGGTGGGGCATTCAATTTAGCGCACTCAATTTAGCGTGGACGGTAGCTCTCGTCCACACATGGTCCACTCAGAAGCAATCATCGCCTTACGTCCGAATACAACCGACACCACGCCAATCATTTGGAGTTCTGCTGAAGGTTTTCCCACTTTACGTAACACGCGCCAGTATAGCCCGAGAAAAATGGCGCAGCTGTAGAGAAATAAATATTTAATGCTACCCATGCTAGTAGATCAGCTGCTGAAAAAGTCATGCATTTGAATACTGCAATGTCAGGTCTTTCAAAGCTCTCTGAGTTTGTATGTTATACAAAAAAAAATTGAATAATTTGTTGTTGCGTATAGTATATTGTCCTCAAGTCTTACTGATTAACTTGCATATCGATGCAAGAGAACTCGTTTGTTATCTTTTACGTCTCCGTTCAAAAATAATTCATGTTGAAAAGACATAATAGAGATGTGACATCCTAAGTACTCAAAGAAAGTAGATCGAAGTTGTATATCGAAACACACCTATATAAAGCTAGAATTCTGCATCTAATAGGGCGACCTACTGTACAAGCTAAGCGCATGAGAGGTGGAGCTTCGTTCACAAAACGGAGTTGAAAGTTCTTTATTATGCTAGGAATCAGTAGTTAAACCCTATCTAACGGCAATAACGTGATTATGCTTGCATATAATTGTCCTAGCAGATGTCGAATGAACGGCTGGTCACGTAGATGATATTGGATCAGAATAGTGCGCTGACGTGCTTAAGGACCGCCGAACTTGAAAGCGCTATGCTTTCGAAGGGTTAGTTTCTTGCACCCACTCGTGCACCAAGAGGCGGTGATGTAGTTCGATGTACATATGTATCTACAATGCGCATCACGGGCCTCGGCTCCCTAGTCCTAACCGGTGTCGACACGCATTAACTTAGTGGTTCAGCTCTGTGTTGTTGAGTCAATAAAAAATTCAGAAGCTATTTGAAAGCACGCTCGCCAGTTTCGCTAGCCAACTCGAATAGCAACTCTCGATTGAAAACAGGATGAAGTGCATCCGTTCCCGTAAACCGTGCTTATGCGCATACTTGGAAGCACGACAATTTACAATGCAGATACTATGACAACCAACGCAGCGAGGTTGATTTCCGGCCACCTCAGCAGTGATTGTTCTAACGAGAGGCGATTCAAACGAGACCCAAAGCAGGACAACACTTGAAAAGTACCTGATACTGAATACTACAACGGGTTAGGAGAATTAATATAGAGACACTTAATCATCTCAGTTAACCACAGATGAGATAATTCTTCTAAGACTGCTTCGGAGTCTCGGGCGAGCAATGGGGCCAGCTTCCCCTAGTGTAAGACCCATATTGAGCTAGCATTTACCCCAGTCGAGCTCGGTGGTCTGGTGCATTCGCATGCGCCTTGCAACCGGAGGAGACACGTGAGTGCAAGGTTCGATCCTCGCCGTCGCACATTTACGGTTATAAAGTCCGTCTTCCGAAATAATACGACAAGCGATACCGTGGACGTTAAATGATAGCTAATGATGATAGCTAACGAAAGCCCTAAACATATTGCTATTCAATCGAGTAGCTAGCCAAACTTACGCGTTAAATAACGGTGTAACTTCACCATAGCTCTACAATAATTATTCAGTCCTACGTCGTAATTAACAGTTTATTAAAAATATTTTAGATGTGATTGTGTTTACCTTTTAAAACGTTACATATTTTGCCACAAAAATTCGAGCGAAAGCCGTAATGGACTCGATTGCTTAGCGGTCAGTGTAAATGGTGGGATGAATGTATTCTGCTCCGGTAGTTGGAACTTCTCAGAGCTGATCATCAGCGAACACCTAACTTCTTTAGTAGTCCTTTAATGTTGCTCCTTAAACGGAACGCCTGAATGACCCGGACGTGGATGCATCAGTCAAGCCATGTGAAAGGAATGAATGCATTTTTATAAGGGTATTCTAAATGTAAAGGATGGAACTGTGAACGGAACACGTTGCAACTTAACGGTGGCATACGGTGGAGACGATCAAACGTCTCATATGATACGTTGCTCAATATCTGGGTTGAAATCTATCCATATGGTAATGAATGCCCGATGAGGCATGCCAAAATTAGACAATTGAAGGCAATTTTTTTGAAGGAAATGTTAGTACACGTTTCGGCAGATATTATTTTCACTGACAATTTAATAAAATCAATAGAGTTATATTTGTTTCATGCATATATTTAGTTTCGTATCTACTTGCCAGTTTCAGTAATAGTTCTAATTACGCAGGTCTTCCCGACAATCATCAACAATGTAAGAGAGCAATTCGTTCGGTGATGAGGTCACTTGCGTACCACACCCAGAGCAGACTTCCCTACAAGAATTGTTCATTTTTGTACAGGACATAGATTCTTCTCGTCCTGTACAAAAATGAATAATCTAATAAAGGCTTCATCACGAACTTTCGCCACAAGTCGTGCGACTCATGTACTTGAAGAAAAGAAATAATAAGCTAGAAGTACACAGCTATTTTCTACCAATTAATTCAACATACCTGTATACCCGCAACAATATGAAGTCATACATTTTCTACTAGTTTTACATAAAACAACTAAAGTATCAGAACGTGCGTACTCTTTCCCTTGATAAATTCTCATCAGTCTGGAAAAAAGGTAATTAGTCTGAGACGAGTGTGTCTCATATATGTGTAATGATATAGGACGACGGGCAGTGTTGCTATTTTATGCCAAGGCCGACAACAACCTGATCAATTAAAATCTACGCGTCGTCAGTGAGCAGTGCGCGTCATACCTGACTCAGCCCCTTCCGCAAGTTTTGCTTTCTTCTCTAACGATGAAGCAGGTTTTCCATTTGTGTGCTGCTAGTGGAAAACACAGTGTGTACGTCCCTTTTCACCTAATCTGAATGACGACATTTCCAGAAGGTTTCCTAAAGGGAAGGAGCAAAGAAAAGCCTCTGTCTGGCTTAGCCTATCCTGGCTCATTTGTCTAAAAATGTGAGCCTAACCGACTACTACTCCAAAAGTCCTCCTATATTATGCCTCTTTCGAGCGAATCCCCTCCTCGGAACTTCGATCCAATGGACAGCTGCTTCGCTCTTCATCAGAGCCATTCTCTGCCATCCTCCGAGTCTATCGATTCACGTCGCATCCAGAGTGCAGGGTTTCGTTTCGGATTATATTAGCATGACCGAATCCTAGCCCCAATTTATTCTGCCAAACCCTTTTGTGTCACATGTTCCAGGACCATTGGCTTGAGCGGAAAGCATCCCCGGCGCTCTTCAAGGCCTTGGTCCGCCGAAAGCCGACGCTCCTTGAAAGCTTAGTTTGGCCCTTCAGATGAATACAAGCCCGCCCCGCTTTTTCTCGGTCTTGTTCGCAAACTCCTGGCCAGCGAAAGCCCAAACGACATAAACCTCTATTAGTGTTATTAAGTTGGAACCCCATGCCTATGACCGAGTAAAGGTGCACCGATCTAGAGGAAATTATCTGCTTGAGACGCTGATGACGTCCTCATCCAGTCGCTAGAGCAACCAAAGGCAGATGCTTGCTGATGCATACATGACTAATATCTTTTAGACAGAGAGCTTATCCAATCGCAGCTGCGACACTAAAACTGATGAAAGTGCTAAATAATGGTCTTTATGAACGACCTACAAAGTTTTACTCGTTTTGATATTAAGCCACCGGCTGTCGTCTTTCGCAACTTTAACCACATCATGCGACAGCTTTGATAACAAAAGGAAAATTTTGGACGCAGTCCCGCTCTAAAGAAAAGTTGCGCGGAAGACGAAATAATTCTACCAGATGGGTAGGTAAATCGTATTATCATTTCCAAGTAAATCTGGATGTCACCCAATGACAGAATTTCGAAAAAGCTGATATTGTTAGGCGAGAACTTGATACATTTGAGCACCACTGATGGCGCAAAGCATATATATTATAATCATAATAATCTTTGTTTCGGACTATTATATGCTCCCTTTTTGCTAGTAGCATCGAATAAGAGAAACTCCCAGTTAGTTCCACGGTACGAGAAGATACAAGCAGAAGCAACCACAACGGAGCTGAAACAATTCCAACTAATTACGAGCACTGTATAACTTAATGAGTGTGATACGGATAACAATGCTCTCTTTGGTCACTACCAATCACGTTTCAGACACTTTGCTTGTTCTTCAAGTTCGGAACGCCAAATCATCGGGCAGGCGTGACACTACCGCTGCAAATGTATGACAAACCACCAGTAACTCGCAGAAGAGGTGCTCCGCGTAATGAAGAATCTTGCGCTTCCTTTGTCGATTTGGTGGAACGTGCTAGCAGATTGCTAGCCATTCATTCTTGCCGGCACGAAGTTCTTAATTATCGGTTAGAATTTTGCGCGTCAGTTTCAACACGTTCACAAATATAGACCGAACGTACGTACATGCCTGCTTAAACGTACCAGACCACGTGCATCGCTAACCAGCTCAGGATAAGAGAGAAGGCAGGGGAAATTCGTTCATGGACAGGTTTTCTACCACTAATGAACAGCGTGCAATACTACGACATCGAGACCGCAGGTGGTGTCGTTACTAGGTAACAGTCGTGACATGCGGGTGAAGCGCGTTCGATGTATTCGCTTGCATCGGCAATCTCATTAACGGGACTAGGGTAAAACTATGACAACTGCCGCCATACACACGCTCATTGTCACCTGATAGGACAGAAATAGCCACGGCGGTTTGGCGTCTCGATGCATCTGGCGGCGTAACGGGACCTGCCGGGACTCAGTCATGACACGGGCTAATGTTTATTTCTTCGTCTAACAAACGGACTTGAATCGGACCTGCTTACGTGTGCAGTTACTGGCCGTCGTAATTAACTGCATAAGACAAGGTCGGGGCGCTGCGTTTTACGCTTCACGGTCACGCAGATCGATATGGACACGTCTCACGAACGACAATAGATGAAGCTTTTTTGATAGAAAGCCGGCTAAAGTGATGATGTCTTGCCACTAGAGACGTACGACTGGGGCTATGAGGAGGGTATGATTGCAGGGCTGAAAGGCCGTAGACCACGTCTTACGTGCATCGGTTCGCTAGGAAAAGGCTTCGTAGAAATAACAGGGGTGCATTTTGTCTCGTATGTACATCTGCGCTAGTGATATTTTCTATTGTTGCAATTGCTCCAGCGACAGGTACGGTAATTTATGGGAACGTCACATTGTTTTCCTTCTACTTTATGTAAAAGCTTAAAAAAAAAGCTTAAAAGCCATTTGTGGTAAAATGCCCACTGTCACGATGATGCGGCTATCTATTAGCCTCAAATGGCCTTCATAGAAAAGCTTAGTACAGCCATCATGCTCTATAAAGTTTCCGCTATTCAGTAACACACAGTAAATACAGTATAGACACAAATACAGTAGTGTATTTATTTTTATAGGCCATGGGAGTGTCTTTTGTCCCTGATTTGTACTGCCAAGTGGCGCTTATTATGCAAACGTGACTTAGTAAATTAAACGTTAAAGGCCTTCCGCCAGTGTATTCCGAAAAGGATTACAGTTTTGGGAGCTGTACTTAGGACAGACTACGGCTACCGGTTGCTCTAAAATCCGCAAACCAAATGCAATATTTCCTGTCGTTACTGTCAACCCTTGCAGTTTCAGTTTTGTTTCAGCACTTTTGTGCAAAGTTTCGCGTACGTCTCCGTATGGAAGTGGTTTCAGCAACCACCTTTGCGCTGGCTAAGGGCCGACACGATTGTCGGACAGCATACTGTTTTCAGCAAAATTACCTTGATAAACAACGAAGGTTTTCAAAATAGGAATGAAACAAGATTTCATACGCGCCCATAGAAAATTCAAATACTTCAAGTGGCTTAGTGGAGTTTATATAAATAAATATATGTATTAAGTATACATCCTTTTGGGGCTGACCATCAACTAACGTTTAACGTCCACGGTAGCGCTTTTTGCATTACTTCGTAACATGGACCCCATATATCGAAATGTGCAACGGCGGGGATCGAAACCGTGTACCTACCTGTCTCCTCCGATCGCAATACACCAAGCCACCGAGATCAACATGTTGTACTCACTACATTAGTCATACAACATCCAACATTCAACTCATACAACATTAGTTATAATCTTTCATATTTTGATGTATAGAAAAGCACCTAATTTTAGTCTTGCTGGTCTAATCTTGTCATTGTCTCGCCTCCGCTTCTTTTCAGTAAAATCCAAAACTTTCTCAAGAAATGTTTTTCAGGTGACTTAAGCAGTCCAATGTATTTATAACATGTTACATTGTCTTTTATACTTGATCAGATAATCGGCTTATTATGTTTAGACCCTGATTTTACTTTGCTCTGTCGTTACGTCTGTATTGAGCAGTCCCGCTCCAGAATCCGCCAATAAGTCTGACGTGGTTGGCATGTTCTACAGCTGGTTCTATTCTGTTAGATAG
>MNPL01032567.1:0-19752 GCA_002081605.1 Tropilaelaps mercedesae | reverse complement strand
ACGTCCACGGTAGCAGTTTTTGCATTACTTCGTAAGACGGACCTTATATAAATGTAAATGTGCACCAAGCTCGACTCGTTTTCGAGCTGACTGTTGGCTGATGTTGGCTGATGGTCAGCTTTAAAAAAATATTTTTAGATAATTGTCAAGCTCTATAGTTAGTTCGTTCTCTTTATCGCATAGCAATTATCTATTCTATTAGGTTCTTTCCACGCCGTTACACATATATACATCCTATATTCTATTGGATGATTCACGTGCAATCAAACGAACGCACCCAAGGCTTGGAATGTGTTTGCATAGAACTATTTGACGGGCATACTTCTTAAATCAGGCAGAAACGGGGTCCCATACCTCCAGTGCAACCTATAATTTAAATGGCTTACTCTTTTACGATAAATGCGGTTGTGTTTGCTAGCTTAAATTTTTGGCAACGTCGAGATACAGACGCTTACCAATAGGCTTGCTAACTGCTCGGTTATCCTCCTCCACAGCCTCAAAGCTTCCTTCTACCGTGTCTCCGGTAACCTCCTCGCGTACACCATTTCTTAAGAAACTGCTAGACTACGAAATCTCATCGTTTTCTGGAACGGCGAAAAGAAGGTTTTTGCTCCCTGTTGCTGCTGTGTATCACACTCCTTTCACCGGGACTGATGACAATACAGAGGATAAGTCAAAGCGCAACTGAAGCATCTTCATAAAAAGCAACGGGATCGACTGCTACGTGATATTATCGATTGGCTCGGTAATGGGCCGCAGTCAGATCACTTATTATGTTCCTGAATGTCTGGTTCAGGGAAGGATTTTTTGTGGCTCGGTTAGGAACGTATCTCAGAAGCGGTCCACTTCTGGAGTTGCTGGCGATTTGGACAACTCGAATCTAGAGAAAGAGCAGCGTTTGGTTCGCACTCATCTATTGAATAGGGTGCTCGAAACAGGCAGCTACAGCTAAGCTCATCTGTTCAGATGATTCCGGTGTAGTTAACGCAAACGTTACGTAACATGAAATATTATGTTATTGCTCTTCTTGTTCTGTAGAACGGGTTCACTTGGGTAGTGTGACACCGCACTCACCTTGTCCAAGTTTGTTACCTGGACGGGCGTACACTATGAGTTACACGTTAACCGCTATTCGGCCCGCACAAACTCTTTAAATGACGATCAACGATGGTCAGAGAGGCTGATCTCTCCAAAGGAGAGACGATGATACGAGAAGCTCGTGATGGAAATCTGATGGGCGCTGCCTAAAAATTGCTCACTTCCAGTAAACCTAGTACTTCTATGCCTAAATGGCGGAAAATGAGGCACTCCTGTCATTTTCTCATACTCGCTCTGATTGCCACCAGTATCCGCGCAAACATTTATGACATGGCGGGCAGCGGGCAGCGGGCCGAGATCATTTCTTGCACACCTGCCAGTCGAATCTTTTCTCTCTAGACATTTCCCGTAAGACTGAATCGAAACCACCTTCAAGTTCCTTTTCGGCATACACACCGCATATGGTCGACGATATGCGGCAAGAGGCAGATAGGTTCGAAAGTGTTGGAGTTTCGTATGGCTGCTCTGCTTTGGATGTGTTGATAAAAACCTTTGCCAACTCCTCCACCAGAGCAGATTTCAGATTCTCTTGAAACGCGCGAACCTAATATCAATATTTTCACACACTGAATGTCCGTTAGTTCCCTCTGCTCTCTTTTGAACTGCAATTCACGCGCGGGGTTCTGTAAAAATTCTGTTTGAATTGACCAAGCCTGTCACTATCATCTACACCTATTCGGCGCGATTTACGTTCCTATTAATTGGCACCTTTCTGAGAACGAGCAAAACAGCTGAGAGGCTATTTTGTCTTTCCTCGACAGGTTTTTTTGGTAAGAACACGCCCGTTTTCACTCATTACTTTGCTTGGCAATATATATATATATATATATTGTATAGATCCATTCAAGTCGTAAAAAGCAGCTCGTCTAATCGTATCGTGCTAGGAAGATCTGCAGTTTAAAAACGATAACTATAAAAGAATCGCACTTTTAAAGAACAGGCTAGAAGTATTTGTAGGGTCACTTAAACTGCGCTTTTTTCACTTAAGTAGTGCTGATCTCAGGAATAGAACGTTCTCCTCTTCCCAGTGGCAAATATGGAGCATGCTATTGACATTCACCATATTCTCGACTGACTTATCAGCAAAGCGCACTTTCAAGGAGAGTGATAGCGGTATTCTGGAAGTCCCACGACACATACCGCGTAAGCAGAAGTATACGCAGTTTATCTCCTCATGTAGGCTCAGCTAAAATGCAGCAAAGATCCACTGTTTTAACCTGCGGTCCTGATCATTTCGTCGGCACGTTATATTTATGAACCGGGTTTTTTTATCAAGAACTGGAACTTACCTACAAAGACGAGTGATTAATACAGAGAGAAGCTCGCCTATGGCAAGTTTCATTATATTTCCTATAAATACGTGTGCTTAGGTACAGTCGTGGGTACACATCTTCTCATCTTCAAAAATGAACAGCTATTCTATATCATTTATGCTTCCTGTATATTTATTTCCATACCAATGTGTGAATAGTGTGTAGAAAGTGATGCTGGTTTTCAAACTTGCGTAAAAGTACCCGTGATCAAGATTTTTGTATTCTTTTTTCGTTAGAAAGTGGACGTTTTACGGTTTTCTTTGCCATCTCTGCCATCTAGTTGGCTTCAGGCATATCTTATTTTAATACTTATATTTTAAGGCTATTTGTTTCAAATTATATAAAAATTAGTTTGCACAAGGTAGCCCTGGTTTTTTAAACTGCTTGTGTAAGTGAGGACGTGTACAACTTCTATTAAAAACTATGCACTTGTTGGTTTTTTATGCAAAGAATAAAAAAATGCCTTACGACTCTCATAAAAACAATTGCTCAAAAATATACGGTTTGGCAGAAACTCTGTTTGAGCATTTTGATGTGAGCGAATAGATTATCGTTCATCAAACGTATTCTGTCCTTTAGTTTTTTAGATTGCTTTATAGAAGGTCAATCAGTGTAAATATTTTACCTTAATTGTTACCCAAATTATAGTTAGAATTTCAGACCTGTTTCAACCAAATGACTTGAAAAATTTTAGCTGAATTTGTAAAGAAACTGTTCGACATTTTATATCTACATACATCTAATAGAGTAAAATTCGCAAAAATATTATTACGAAATAGCCAGTTTTAGTATTCGATACAAAACCTAGTTTCTCAACTGTTCACTCGAGTATACAAATAATACACTTTTCTGATTGCTGATTGCGTTCCATAGAAGAATGCAGATCACCTATATACATGACAGTCTAAATTCTTAGCCCTATTTTTTACTGCTGCTATAGTCAGAATTTGCGCGGTTACAAGGCGACTCGGTACACTCTTGGCTGTTCAAATCTAAAAGGTCTTTTTGGATTTTTTGTTCCTATCACAAATCCAAAAATACAAAAAGTTACTCTAAAGTTTTTGCAGGCCATAATTCTTTACTCATTTTCAGACTTGGCATCTTGCAAACACGCTCGTAACATAAGCATTAATTCTTTAAATAAAAAAGATTTTTTAATTTAAAAGATGTTTTATTTGGAACTACAGCCATTCGAAAGAACTACTCGTGTATATGCAAAAAAGTTCATACAATGCTTTTGCTAAATCGTATAATTTTCGAGCTATTGAACGTATATTATTGTATTTTTGAGAAATAAGTAAATACAATAATTTACAAAACCTCGAAAACTATTAAGTCAAGAGAAAAGAAATAAGAATCTTTTCTTATCAGAAAAGATTATTTATTTTTGTAGGTATGTTTTCAAGTCAATTGCCGATTAACAAACAGTCAGCCACTGCGCGAAGCTTTTTAAGTAGTTTATTCGTATCCGAAGGTTATAATTATTTAAAGTGATTATTTCCCTCTCTCTCTCTGTTTCCATCTCTCTATACACATATATATTTTTAAAGCTGACCATCAGCCAACATTTAACGTCCACGGTAGCAGTGCATTACTTCGTAAGACGGACCCCATATAAATGTAAATGTGCACCGGCGGGGATCGAACCCGTGCATCTACGTGTCTCCTCCAGTCTATTTTATCTTTTTAAGAGCTGACCATCAGCCAACATTTAACGTCCACGGTAGCAGTTTTTGCATAAAGACGGACCCCATATAAATGTAAATATGCACCGGCGGGGATCGAACCCGTGCACCTACGTGTCTCTTCCAGTCGCAAAACACCAAACCACCGAGCTCGATATATATATATATATATATATATATATATGTTATCCGAATGTCGTAAAGTTAATTGGCAAAGAGACACGCACACAAAAGCAAATTTGTAATTGCATACATCTACGATATTCGAATTCATAAATAATGCCAAATAGCCGTACCACTTGAAAGAGCTCGAATTCTGTCCATTTGCCAAGTTGTTATTATGAATATTTTATTCTGCACACAAAATAAGATGAGGTGCACGGGGACTAGCGTTTGACCGAGCGCTTGGACCTGAAGAGACAAGAAAATACAGCGGACACATTCCCGCTTTTATCTTATCTTTAACCTGCAATGACATACAAAAAATTCATGAAGTGAAATTCTAGTGATTATATTATGAAAATCGTACCATTGTGCTGACACATTCATAAATGTTGCAAATAACTGGAATTTGTTGATACGATCTGAGCTACTTCTACCGCAATTCAGAATGGTTAAACTCATTTTTTCGCATCACAAAAACACCAGGGCAAACCTACGACGTCTAGTGTAGGTTTACGTAATATATCCACCATAGACGATAAACACTTTGGTGCCTTTGATTATTCTCTCCACGACTGTGGACAGTTCTAATTGAGGCAGCACCAACTTGCTGTATACCGCCGTATCACAGAACGAGTTCTGGATGATTAGAGGCGCCCATACACTTTGTAGGGATCGTTTGTCTCTGGTATATTACATGTGACTTATTTTGTTGTAGGTTACTTGAAACCAATTTCCACGAGATCGTGGTTTGTGTGAGCATATCCAGTCCTCCGCCGAAAAATATGTACTCCCTCTTATATGTGTACTACCGGTTTGCTAATGCATGAGATTTTTGCATAGGCCGAATGGTTCGTCAGCGATATTTACCGTAGATCGTAAAATAAGCAACTCTGGTGCATATTAAATATGCAGAACACCGTAAATAATGGTTGATCGTGCATCAACGCTCGTAATCAAATCCAGGTTGATGTAGTGCATCATTTTCTTTCAAAATTAAGAGCTTGAGATGCTTGCTTTTGCTGTACAGAACATTTAAAGGCTAATAGCTCTCAAAGCTAGAGATTCTAGCAGATTACTCTTAGGCACAATGACCAAAATGATCTGCCCGGAATACTAAATGTATTCCGGGCGGGTCATTTTAGGTCGCTCAAAATCCAAGTACGTCGTTAGCCGGTTCAGTCCGAACAATAGAATCAAGCTCTGTTCGAAGCGGCATTGAGGCGATGAGAAGACAGAAATGCTAGCTCGGATCCTCCTGCAGGTTGTATCTTTTGCAAGCTCTACAGCATATCTCATTAAACCTGGTCGTTCATTAATTTCTCGTTTTTCTTACGTCATTCACGTCATTAATTCTAAACTAAATTGGGACATGATAAGCATGTGTCACCGTCATTCGACCTTGATAGAATCACGAAATTCACAGGTAGTAATTTGGCCAGCTAAAAAAGGGCTGCATCCTCGTCCATACTTACGGGTTATGGGGTTTCACGAAGCAATCAAGTCAGAAGAATCAAATCAGAAGAATGCTGTGAGTCAATTGTTAATTGAATTACTAGCCTGGTGGCGAACCCTCTAGGAATTCTCTCTAGAAACCCAGCCATCAATACGTAACGTCTATCTGCTTTGCAAATAACATACAGCAAGTTCAATCATTTACCTCACTGCAAACAAAAGTACGTACACGTAAAGACGAGATCTGGGAAAAATCGTTTTAGAAAACGCAAAGTATATGGCGAAATAAATCATTTTATTACGGCATACGTAACTAAGTATTTTCCACCAAGTTTTTTTTATTCTTCCGAGCTCACAGTACAATGTTAAACCTACAGGCCAAATCTTTCGTCGTCGAGCGTTCCCCGTCACATGTAGAAAACCGGCTCCCCCGTGTAGTCATCATAAACCGCAGATGCCTCACTGCCGCACCTCGCAAAGTTCTCGTTGGCGATATCGCTGTTGACTTCATCCTCATTGGCTTCATGGCCGCTCGGCGCTGATGTGCTTTCCTGCGGATGACAAAAAGCAGGCTGCGGAAAGACCTGGTAGTATTTGATATCGGCTGGTATCTGAATGCCTTGAATAAACTGCGATTGCATCAGCGGCACGGATGACACCGTCGCAGGCGATGGCACAGAGAAGTAGACTTGCGGCCCGGACTGGCAGCTCGACGCGTAGGCGGAATCGGAAGATGGAGGATGGAAAATATGGTAAGTCGTTGCGCCGTGCTGCTGGGGCGACAGGTTGAAAACGTACGTGTTGCCGAACGGGGTCGACGCACTCGACTGGGGCAACAACCGCTCCTGGCGGGAAATCACGTGGCCGTCCCGCTTTACCGTAATGGTTTCGCGGCCATCTTGGATGACGGTCTTCGTTTCGATTTTCTGACCGTTTGGCATGCTCATGAACCTTCGGATCTCCTTGAAGACGGGACTGGTTGCACCAGAGGCCAGGCTGTCGGTGGAAAACAGCTGCGTACGCAGACCAAACAACGAGAGGAGATCGTCGAAGGACCTCGGATCGCCGCCGAATCGGGCGTCAAAATTTGGCACATTGCCCTGCTGTTGATACTGCTGCTGTTGCTGCTGCCGCCTCTGCTGGGCTAGCTGCTGGTCGTCGTACTCTTTGCGGCGTCGCTCATCACTGAGTACCTCGTACGCGCTGGTGATCGCCCGAAAGCGTCGTTCCGCCTCCTGCTTGTACTTGGGATTTTTGTCGGGGTGCCATCGAAGGGCGAGCCGCCGGTAGGCCTTACGGATCTCCTCGAGTGTCGCTGTTGACTCCAAGCCCAGCTCCAAGTAAAGGTTTTTCGCCTCCTGTGGGACCTCCTTCGGTCTAGCCATCTCACTTCGTTATAGGCGCTAATTCATGAAACAAGTTACAACACGGTCATTGCTATGAAATCGTAAGCGTACCCGTCAGTGAACGTCAGGAATTAGGGTTCCTAGGGGTCGAGAGGGTGTACCTCAACGTCCCTTGTGGCCCCACTTCCTTACTGAACTGAAATTTCGAAACCACACCAGGATTTCGTCTATGTCATGATCTCACTCTAGATAGAGCCAAACTGCGGCAACATCTAGTAATGAACAATGATCGCCGAAAATGCCATTCGTGTAGAAACAAGAAATTTAAAAAATTTTGTTCTGCGTGGGATCATATTTATATGAGAACTCGGGCTAGCGGAATGGTCTGTAACGAGTGAGGAATCCTGTCTGTGTGGAGCCATATAGATGCCGAATAAACTGGATGCTTCGAAACTGTTTGATCCTCATAACCGCTAAATGAGTGGAGAAAACTGCTTACTTATATTTTTCGATCATTTGAAGTTTTTAAGTTACGATATTCGTTATCACTCCGTCACTACAAACCGTTCCAGGTTTGTGAGGTTCTTTGCGACGTTGCCGTCGTTAGCAAGGCGATTTAGGTGTCTTCACAGTATCTCAGTAGCGTTGGACAACTTTGCCACTAAAAGGCGTATGCTTGGCGTTGACCTCGAAGTATTCATCCGACATTCTCTGTTGAGTTCAGGTTGATAACGTTTGAATGATTCTTCACACGAAATGTCGAGTGATTGAGAGGACGTGCCTGGTAATTTCATGCACTTCAGTGAACCTTCCTTCGATAAGATCAGAGGGCACGAGGTTGAGTCGATCACGAGCACGACCGTTGTCGAGCGCATCTGCCTGTCAAAAAGTGACTACGAAGAAATGGTATACTCCAGTGTTCGTGACTAACATAAAATGGCACTATTTCCGAATCATGGTTGTAATATACGTATTGCCAGGCAAAAGGCAACCCAAACGACGCCCAACATAAGAATCCCTCTCAGCTTCACTTGAGGCGCACATACACGTCTTCACGCAGACGATCACGCCTTTCCCGTACTACGAAGGCACTTGCGCTTGGTAGCACTTTACTTATTGGTGGCCTCGATTTAACTCGGAGTTCGGGTCCCTGTTTCCAGAGGACTAGATTAGTGCTTATTTAAGAACTATGAAGATATCTTTCTTACCGAGGCTTGTGCGCCTAGCAGTGCCCCAACGTTCGAGCACGTCACGCGCGACTGTCAGTTGAAGTGAGACGAGTGTAAATAAGCAGAAAATATGTCTACCACATTTATGCTATGGTTTTTTTACAATAGGGGCCCATTATATGCATCGGGAAAGTCATTCGTGACCTGTACATGGCCAAATATGGTGGCCCCTGAAGCTGATAGTGGGAATTTAAAAATCCAGTCGGTGTTTTTCGACTATGCAACCCATTGAAAACATATTCCGTTATCCACAAAATGCTCCCTTATTTGTGCCAATTTACAATGCCCCTCAATTATGGAGAAATAATTAGGCTTTTTGACAACAAGCTTCATCATGGAACCCGTTTTTCTCCAATGGCTCCAACCGCAATTTAGATTTGTAACTAAACTCTGGCCATTATTAGCCTGATGACCTGCACAGATAGGTCAACAGCGCGTACTTTTACGGTTGTTAAGGTCCCTCCGCTAAATATTCCATGATAAGTTTCCTGCCGCCGTCTGTCCTTACTCTAACCCCGGTGATTCATATGACAGAAGAACAAAGTTGTTTTGCCTTTCTATATGTCTTGAGAGCTGCTGGCTTCGCCCTAGTATAAACACACCAAGATCGCGAGCACGTACCGTCAAATAGTTATGTACACATGTGTTAGAAAGAGGCCTCTTGTCGCCCGTATATGACCGTCACGGTCGCCAGAATCAATATTTATTCGCGGTCAGCATCGATTGCGCTACCGTCACATATGTGTCAAGGAAAGAGTTAGATGCGGACCGTAATAACAGGAATGAAGGACCAACCAGATGACCATATTAATCGCCCATTGTCCCTAGGTACACATCAGCGAAAACGAAAGTTGCCTTTCTGTACATAAATATGTAGCGACGCTACGACTTACGTGCTCCCATGTGCACAGTTAGTTATGTCTTTGGCAGAAGAAAAACGCACCATGACTACCCTACTTAACATGTTATTTGATCGAAACAACTCTGTTGCGCGGCAAGTTTGTAGACGTAACAGATAGCAGCGTTAACGATGGCTTTTTGTTTTCTCGAGGATAAAGATTCTGACAAGTACACCAGTGGCAAACACACGGGAAGCATCCGAGACGCACGAGATTTGATACGAATCTCATGAATCTCAAATGGGACACATGGGATGCGTGTTGGCCTCGTTACGCAACACCGATATGAGCTCGGCGGCTTCAAGTGTCGCTCAACATCGAAATATATGCTCTTACTAGATGAACTTGCTTCTTGCGAATCCCCCGCTCGTCTGGTCGGATGGCCAAGCATCAAGTGTCTTCTGTATGTTTCGTTCCACCGTCTAAGAAATCGCTGATATCATTTCTTTTAAATTACGGAAGAATATTTTAACAACAGATCGCGGATGCTAGATTAGCGGCCATACATACGAAACAGCGTTGCTTTACTAATTTAGACCTCCCTTCTGATGTGTGCATTAACCTTTACTCTAGTGAGAGCGCTAGCACCGGATGAAGGAAGATCAATCCATACTGCTTGTAGCTACGACACCTATTCCAGATTCGTATGCGCCTTGCGACTGGAGGAGACACATAGGTGCACGGGTTCGATCCCCTCCGGTGGGCTGATGGTCAGCTTTAAAAAAATAAAATAGATTATGTTCCGTCCATTGATGTTTCGTCCATTTGGAACTAGTTTGCTCGACTAACAAAATGGAGATTCTTACGCTAGAAGACAACTATAGAGAACGTACCGCGAGACAGCAGAATCATCTGGATAAAAACTGGCAGTAGAAAAACATAAAAGCTTATATAAATACTTCGCGCGGACATTCCGGTTTAGTTCCCTTGGAATCCGAGGCGTGGTTACATTTTTAGGGTGAATATTTTTTCAAGACATGATTCCAACCTATTGATACCAACCTAATGATACCAACCTATTGTCATTATTTCTGGTGATTTTCGTTAAGTACGTATCCTATTTCCCCCTTTTCCCTCCAAGTTACATTCCCATCATTGGGGCTCTGCTAGTTCGATCGATAAAATGCTGCGATTTTTCTCACAGTGCAAAAAATCAGCCTCTTGTGTAAAGGTCCAGTCGGCGCATTTATTTCAGCTCAACCAGTTATATTAAAAAGAAAAGTGTAATATCCCAACCACAAACTACTATTGCGGAAATCAGGTCACTGACCATTGAGCAACGCAACGCTCTAACACCTCATTATTATACGACGAACGTAAGCGTGTACTGAAGCATCTGAAACAAGAGCTATCCCGCTCTGTAGCACTTTAGATAGTCGGTGTTCAGTACAAGGTGCAGGAACGCTACACTGCACTCTCGACTCTGTCCATACTCACCCGTGATTACTGACCTCGCTTGATGCTAGCAGTGACTTCACCGCAATCATTTGTAATACGAGAGCTACAGGGAACATCTGTTCCGTCTCGTTCCCGCCCAGACTAATAGCTTTGACATAAGATATACGCTAGTTCAGCTGCTTTGGACATCATTGTCCGCCATGGAGACGCAGCGCTCATGCTCTAGGCGTCCCTCGCATGCAAATGGTTATTGCTCCATTACTCCGTCCCCGCAAACCTCTCGCATCCAGTTCTATATACACTACCGAGCATATATTGTGAACTGTCTTTCATTGTTACTCGAGAAATCAGTACGGTCAATGAGCCCATTATGAGGTGGGCCGGTAAGGATGAGCTCCAATAGATTCTGGGACGGGCGCGGCTAATGGTTGCCACTCAGGATCTCGTCTGAGCTCCGTGCAGCTCCTCGAACAACATCCTGTTTTGGTGGAGAAGACCAGTTAGAGACAGAAACAAGCCAATGCGGACTTACGTGCTGGGACACGACAGTGGCAAAGATGAAATGGGTCTGATGCATACAGCACAATGGGTTGTTTACCCTCCGTCCAGCAATAATTAGTCGACATTTTGAATGAGAAAAGACTCGACGTGGCCCCGATGGTTCGATGCGCGCAGTGTGCGCTGTGCAGTGAAGACCAACGTTACTGTATATTGTCTAAATGTCGACAGGATTTATTCATTGGCATTTATTAAGATAAAGAGGTACGCTAATGAGGACTCGTGAGGAGTCAAGTGCACTTCTGAACCATTGCCGATAGCTTCCTCTCGAGCATTGCCTATTGAGTGGCATTGACGGGGAACCTATTGACCTGAAGCTTCCAATAGACAAAAAACAACTACAGATCGATATTTGATCCCAGGCAAAAATAGTTCAAAGAGCGAGAGATTTCAGGAGAACAGAATGCGAAGAGTGAGACGTACGACCCATGCAACTTGATCAAAGCCGTCTCTACATATGCGTTTCTTCTGGAGAAAATCGAGTATGACTCAAATGTGAAAGGCTGCATTCGTCAAATTTCAAATAAATCTATGGCGAACTTTTTTTTAGGCCTGGCATTCTATGGCACAGCAGCATAACGCACCAGAAAGTTTTTGGCCGCAACCCAGCAAGGACTCGAAATTCCATATGCCGCTGATGCCTTCTACACTTGGCATGCGTCGACAGGCAATCCCTAAATTAACGGCAGTTCGACCCATAGTCAGTGGCGACTTTTGCTAAAACGGAGCAAACAGCACTGACTTGTACCAAGACGACAGCACTTGGACTGTGCATAATATATAATTCATCTATATATTGCTACGGGGAAAGTTAATCGCTGGCGATGTCTTCCGATGCCACCAAAGGCCTTTAAATAGCGTAGACCACACCCTATACCTGTTCACCTAAGGGGTCGTATCCCTTCTTGCATCCATTGTAATCATAAATTTCGTGAGTTTATACAAGCAAACGCTTTCCTAATCTGCACACTACGAAAAACTCGCAATGACCGCAGGAAAGTGTCACAATGGCGGCTGTTCGTGTGCCGGGGAAAAACAGATTTATTCTATAGTGTTCTTAAGCCCTTACACGAGTGAATACTCACGTTTCTACAAATCTTCTGTGGTAGTAGGGAGATTAAAACCAAGCCGCCGTTCCGTATTCCTTTGCGTATATTGAGTACTGTTATGAACAAAAATAACGGTCCAAGACAGAAACACCCCTCTTATGGATTTGATTTAACCCAGTTTGCGGCTCTTATGGGAATATCAAGGCGATTTGTTATGGAGATTAGCGGTTTATGATCTGGTTCACCGAAAGCTCTGGATTTGCAATATTGAATGATTGTTATACGTAGGCATGTAATATTACGGCGGTACAAAAAATTAATTGTAGGCATTTTTAAAGGTACGATCATAACATGCGCTCTCGACTTAGAACTCACATCACCAGTACAATAAGTGCATTTAAAAACTTGAAATTTTATAACAAGCTTGATAAAAAAACAAAATTATTTAGAGCTACTTAATTTGAAGGTAAATTACAGAGTCACGCGCACGTTGTGAGCTAGGCGTGAGCTTATAACATGTACCAAACAACGATATTCAGTATTTTACAAGACTTTGCAGCGATACCTCTATTGCATTTACAACAAAAAAAAAAAAACATTTTAACAGCGGTATGATGCCTTTT
Organism: Tropilaelaps mercedesae; assembly: GCA_002081605.1. Classification (NCBI taxonomy): domain Eukaryota; kingdom Metazoa; phylum Arthropoda; class Arachnida; order Mesostigmata; family Laelapidae; genus Tropilaelaps; species Tropilaelaps mercedesae. Next base: position 6,937 of record MNPL01032567.1, on the reverse strand, counting down.
TACTGACACATGAATGGACTATGCTATAATTGTAAGGATTAGGCGTATGGATCTAGCAAACCAATACATAGCTAACAAATAACACATTAATAACACACAAATAACACTAATTCACTAATAAGAATCATACCCACGTGTTATCACCCTAGTTGTACTAGGACAAACATTTGTGCATCGCTAGATGTGCAATCTGTACAGAGCACTGTTCTTGCTTGATAAAACATTCATGGGTTGTTAACCCTTCAAGGTCGTCTGATTTCCACTTCATGTCTACATTAGACTCGCTCATACATCGCCTATGAGAAACTTCCGACCCAAGGGAGTCCCTGAGTGTCCTCGAGTAATGGCTATTTTGGCCTATCTCAGAGAGCGGCTATGGATCTTTCTGGTCTAGATTTGCGACCACATTTGGGACGCAAGCTATCCGTGGACATCCAACAGGGTCTGTAAAACTATGCACTTGCGGGCTATTTCGGAAGCTCGTAGACATCGAGCGATTGCTCCGTCTCGTTGTAGACATTGGCCCCTTGGTCCTTTCCCCGTGTCTAAAACACCGACTGGGCTTGGCAGCTCGTTTTCGTTTTCATTTGATGTATGGCTTCAATTTGTCCTGGAACATCTCGGGCTAGTTTCACTTTACCGTCAAGACGGCATAGATCAACAATACGCGAAGGCTTCTATCTATTTAGCTGGTCTGCTTACTGCCTTTGCGCCATCAGTTGTTTCCGTCAATTTACCTCTCCCTATATGTATGTATGCATATATAGGTTACTTCCGAAGATGGATTGGTGCACTCCTATTCTTCTTCTGATGATATTTGCTAACGCCGCTTCTGGGTCCCAAAAGCTGCGTGAGTCCAAACAAACATTTTTGGTGTAGTTCTCTGGCGAGGAAACTGCTGTCAGACAAGAAGCTACATAAGTTTAAACGGCATTCCGCTCCCGCTAGTGCTTCCATCTTCCAGACTACACAGACAGAACGAAAACGTAACGTACATTTTCGTAACGAAATAGCTACATCACATCCTGCTGTTGTCGGCTGTCGCGCTTGTTGAACAAACGACGTGCTATCTACAAGTAAAATCTCAGACACTGTCCCCGCTCAAAAGCACTCGTTAAGCCTTACGACCTAAGTTTATTCTCAGAAAAAAGAGAACCGACTCGAACTATGCAAGCTTACGGCAAACGCCTTGACACGAAGCTAGCAGCATATTGCAGTCACATGGATACTTTCCAGGAGTTACAAGCAGCGTCGCAATGAAGTACCCAGTTACAGAGTTCGCTTTCCTTCTGAATCACTTATTTCTACGTGCCTGTGGACGCACGACCGGAGTCCTGGAGGAAATCCGGAGTCAGAATGATCAACTCGAGGCGACGCGTCACCTCAAGCGTTGCCACCAACGTTTTTGTCCCTCAGAAAAACAACGAACGTGGCTCGATATACTCGTTCGGTTTCCTCTGCTATTTCGTATCGGTGTCTCCGGGCGCGGAAATGATGAACACCCGGAGCGTCTGTATCTCCCGAGGAATCCGCCGGAATACGCTCGACACCCCACGATGGATATTTCGCTATTTTCGCCAGTCCAAGTAACAGCTCCCAGAGATTTGTCATGTGGCGGCTTCGACCCACCGAAGCCGTTCTGCGATCTTATATACGTCTGCTAGCTGGGCCTGAACCTCGCCTGTGAAACTAGACCGACTTAGGTTGACGACAATTGAGGAAGAGTGTTCCATTGGAATGCTGGACGTGTCGATGTCAAAATCACCTACAAACACGTAACTCCCCTTCCGAGAGGGCAGTACAAAGCGGTTATTGAGGCGGATGCATCTTTTTTTATTTGTTAGGGCTGACCATCAGCCAACATTTAACGTCCACGGTAGCAGTTTTTGCATTACTTCTTCGTAACACCAACCCCAAATAAATGTAAATGTACACCGGCGGGAATCGAACCAAGGCGCATACGAACGCACCAAGCCATCGAACTCGACAGATGTACATATATATATATATAGATAGACAGAATATATATAAACGGATGCATCTGAACGTGTAGAGTCTCACTTTCATCGCCTGTTGCTGTCAGGACCGCTGCGAAGTTCGGCCAAGCTGGCAAATAAATTCCTTTGGTACATTCTTGAGTTGCGGTCAACTACCGCTAAAAACGAATAAGGTAGGACAATGTCCGGACATAATAATATAGACTGATTGGAGAGTGGGATGTCTGTGCTTCGGCAGCTGCAATGACGCTCCGCGAATCGTTGACAGTTCAACGCAATTTAAGCGAATATGTGGCTGAAAACTAGCCACTTGCGCATTGACCTGTTTAATGACATTGTTTGGTGTCTCTACTTTCAAAAACAGGTGTCGATCGTAAACGAAAAACAGCAGAAACTGTACAAACGAATTTCCCTAGTAGACTTCTCCAGTTGCGTATGATAAACTAGACTTCTCATCAGGCTCACATAACTCTACTATCGAGTCTCTGACTGCACCGTAAAAATTTAGCGCCTACCCAATTAAAAAATTGAGAAAGTTATGCGAAAGTTGAAGCCGTGGCGGAGTTGGGAGACGGGAGTGTATTTCATACCACATTTTCCACATCACAAAATCTATGGTCATGACTTTTCACGGGGACCCTCGGTCATGAAATTGACTTGGCTCAGCCCTACTGCTTGGGCGTGCCACACAAATGTGCAAATGTCTCAAAAATCTCAACAGAGTAATAAGAAATGGATGAAGCTAAGAACCGTGCCAGCCTCATTCCCTGGTACACGTGACGGCAAACCTTTTCCATAACTTTTGGGACGCCTTGAATGTGCCGTCAGCGAAACCCCAATTGGCAAATGCCAGCCCCCTAGCCAGTTAATTAGCCACTTAGGTTACCGGCATGCCTTCATACCACACAAATGTTTTTGTAACTCAAAGAAACGCATCGGAAGACGAACCGCTGGAGATCAAAAGCAAACCAGAGCAAAACCGTCAAATTGAGGTTAGATCAACTAATCTGTTCATACGTTCATCGCGGCTGTAGTGAGAGTCATCGCGGCCACCGATCGAAAACCTTGGCTCTGACGTTGGTCGTCGTCTGCAGAAGAAGAAAATCGAATTTCGGAAACTCAACGTCCCGCAACCAACTTCGGGATTGTCTTCACTTGCGGAATGCGTGGCCGATTGCCCTCTCCCTTGCCGGGCCTTTTTCCACGGGTGAACGTATTTCCAGTAAAGAACCGCCGGCCTTCCGCGAATGAAGACCTCCGAAAAGTCCGATTCTCTTTTTCATTTTCGTTGTCTCCTGTGCCATTACTGGATTTCGACTATTGGCTTCGGGGGTTTGATCGGGGACATGATCGACAGATACGCGATACTCCTGTATCGTTCCAGTGTTAAACTAATGAAAATTAGACCTCTGATTGCGATTAGAATTGATCACAATAGAAGATCGAACATTCATTCGTTATTAGACAGAGTTCGACACAGAGTCGGTGGTCATCTCAGCCAATCGTAGCCGCCTGCCGCAACCGCTCCGAGTCCCCCTGAAGTCGATATTCCTCCTAACCCCGCGCTGACGCATCAAAGCACTAACACTTTTAGTTCTGCCTATCTGGTCTCCATCAGTGTCTTCGGCTCGTGGCAACATCATTTTCTGCTTAACTGGAAATAATAGCGTTAGGCATTTCCCTAGCCTGCTGGTCGGGTTAGTTGAAAGCCAGACGCTGGGGCGCGACCCCTCGGCGACGTACGGTAGTATCTTACCCGCGAGAGTTCGACCTGTCAGCGGTCGACATCTGTGGCAATAGCGTTTTTCCGCTCCACCTCATTCGGTCTTCGTCATTTTCTGATCCGACGACCTAAACGGGAGTTGGGGTTCCGCAAGGCCGGCTCCGCAGGAGGTCCTTCGGATTTGGCGAATTTCATGGGTACGCGAATGGCTTTGCCTCCTGATGTGGCCGCGTCGCCTCAGTCTGTGGCTGAATTTTGCCTATAGCAGCTGTCACTACCATGCAGCCACTGCGGGTTCGTGTCGCTGTCCTGACGGCAAAGACGTCCGTGCAACGGCTTGGATCCATTGTCCCGACGTCTTGGGCATACTGCCCTGTGCGCCCTTTCATTCCCTCAGGCCTTTCTTCTTACCACAAGGCTAAGCCGTGTCGTACTGTCGATGTTTCATTTTTCCAAATGGCAGACGCACGGGTTCTGCGCGAAATCCACATCGGAAATTTCCACGCTACTGTATCCGTTCAGCGTCGTCTCCTTGCCGGTGTAAACAGTGACGAAGGAGAGGTTTGATGAAGTATCGGAAGCCTTCATACTGAGTTAGGGGAGGTAGAGGTACTATTTGCTGAAAAGTGGGTGGCATAAGCACAATTTGCCTTTGGTAGACGCGCTCACTACCGAGTGAGTGAAGCGGTTTCAGCTATGAAAGGCTTTTTCTGCTTCGGGAAAAACGTTTAACTTCGGTGGCGGCTGATTAACTAATTTGTGTATTCGTTCTGACATACAATGGAAACGTTGGGTCCAGTGGATTTCATAAGGTACGAAGCAATCGACGTAACGATTAGCGTCCTTTCAGAGCTGAAAACACCTTTGGTGTGCTTTACCAGCTTCCGGTGTGTTCTTCGTCCCCTCGTCCGCGTTAGACAAAGATCCTCTAATACGCGTCCATGCCAAGGAGCGGAATATCCTCGCAGGTCAGGCGCTACCATGACCTTCCCCGTGAACAGATCTAGCTCCTGCGCGTGGTCGCTGCCGCTGTCCCGGACGCCAAGTGCATTATCGACGTCACAGTTGGACTCGCCAGAATATTTTGCCCCAGTGGCCAACATCGATTCAAAGCTCGACTTCACTGCCAGCGACACCGTTCGAGGGCGTCATTTTGTGGCAATTCCCGCTATTGAAGCTATCGCAGCATTCTCTTCCCTGTGGCACTGACGGAGGGCCGCGACGCTGTTGCAGCCCACGCGCTCGGGACGCCGAACGTCAAAAGCGACGTGCATCGAAGCACCAGACACAACCGACTTCCCTTTTCCCACCACATTTTCCGGTCTGCACTTCGGACAAATTCAGAGGCGGCCATGTCGCTGCGCCATTTCAAGCGACCATTGTTCGATTCGTGTCTGGACCGTACGGCCATTCCCGTCGACCGAACCATCAGCTTAACGGGAGAGACGCGCGCGCGCTCGACGCTTGCGTGGACGAGGCGCTTGTTTCATGGGCTGGGGACTCCTACGCCATTCACTCTAAGACGTGATAACATCGGTAGCTGCACAGATTCCGACGCCAGTTCACCGTAATCGACGCGAAGAAGGCTTCGTGAGAACGCGGCCATGCGTCGGTGAAGTTGGTGCTGGAAACGCGCAAACTTTCTAAGAGCATTCGACAAACCTGCGAGCAATTCAACAGATGGCCAACCTCACAGTAGCACTGAGGGAGACAATATCAATAACGAGTTCCTGAGCGTTCCTGCTCGCGAGAACGAGAGTTCCGTACAGAGGCCATACGCTAGGTATCTCGCTAAGACCATGTCTAAATTATGAAATTAATCCCCGTCGACGCCATCGGCACTGAGGTGGCATCATGAGGTTCAATAGTTGAGCACACTCCTCGCGAACTGTCCGCCTCGATTAACTTCGTTGTCAATACGCACGCACGCATCCATGCCGATATCGTGATTTCTGTAAAAATTGTAACTAACAACTATCAAGTACGATCTCATTCCGGATGAGTACTCGATTCTTAACTTAATGCGGCATTATCAACTTACAAAGATGCCTCAGCATGGATTTCTAGCTGCAATTGATTTGACAACTCGGGTATGGCCGAAGTCTGGCACGTTTTTTGCTAGATCACCCCAGTAGTGTTCATTGGAACTGCATTGAGACTGCTCCGCGACCAGTAATGCGCGGGCAGTTTTATTTTTGACTGAGTTTTGTGGGAGATTTTTGTTGATTGCATAGCATCGACACGCGCGACAGCATCCGGTTTGCTGTGCCAACATCGTTAACATTTCCCTGTCTCGACGCTTTCATCCTGCGGCGGTGATTTTTAGCCTGGCACCCGGCCCTTGGGAATCGGATTTTTTGGGGATTCTAAATCGATGCAATTTTTTTAAGAACCCTCCCTATTGAATACTCCGAACCACTTTCGAACCACACACTTCATAACGTGCGTTCGTAATGTTCATAAAGTTGATCGATGTAATGACTGCTCTAGTTATAGCCGTACTACTGATGTAACTTTTACCATGCAATTTGTGTACGAGATAAGCAAATACGCAAGCACGTCAAGCTCCCCATCACTGCGCCGCAAAGCGAATGTCGGGCGAGTGGCGTTCTCTGCTGAAGTTCGGCCGTTTCCGCCACCTGGCATTCGACATCTTTGTGCTCATTGGCTACTACTACAGTGAACACGCGATTCAGCACGTGAGCACGTGTCTTGTCTGGTCGCCATAGAGTTCTGCAGAGTTCCACAAGATCGTTAGAGATTTCTGCTGAACATTGATAAAGAAACCCTCAGGAGACTTCAGCTGTCGCGTAGCCGAGGTTTGCCGTGCGAAGAGTGCGATGATGCGCTCGAGCGTGTCAACTGCGTTGATACACGTTACGAAGCCAGGGGTTAACGTCACGCATGCTATATCTCTCTCGGCTAGCCTTCAACAGCATCGGTGTCACGCTGCGCTGTAGTAGCCGCCTGCTTCAAGTCGAAGTGTTGTTACCTTTCACGCAGCTGACACGTCTAATGGGCGGCGTCTAATGCAAAACGATCGCGTATTTCACGAAGAGTCTCGGTGAAGGGCTACGTCAAGATTCGAATCTGGTTGAAGCGTACGACATATAAAATACAATTCGTTCGCACGAACTTACAGTCGTGAGCGGACTGACAAGTGTATTTCTCCACAGACAATATACATATATATATATATATATATATACATATATAT
>MNPL01032564.1:874-12380 GCA_002081605.1 Tropilaelaps mercedesae | reverse complement strand
TATATATATATATATATATATATACAGATAGATAGATATAATTGGATTATAATTTCAAGCCGCGTTTTCCAAATAATCTAATATTCGCACGAACATCTTTTGAAGTGTACAGGCCCCAGCATAGGTCAAAATTTGGAGACAATAATGCTAGTTTTGGTGTGGCGAGAAGAAAGGCTTCTGAATATGCACTCGCTTCGTAGCTAATAATCCGCTGCGTCGCCTTCAAAGAACTAAATGCGGTTAGCTTCGGTGTATTTCTTTTATCCACGTGAGTACCTTCCCCCTCCGTGTTGTCACTGTGAAAATGCCAAAACAACAAGGGACGGCCAGAGAACCCGGCTCTCAACGGAGCTTTGCATCAATAAAAGAACGAGTTCACTGAAGTGCGGTGGCTATTCTTCGTCACACACAGAACAGGGATCAGTAGGAAGCGGAAATATGGGTCATTTCCGCATTTGTCCAAAAGTGCCAGCCTGCGTTTCGTTCGTCGCGGCTACGTTCAAGTCTCTACGCATCGCACTCAAATAAAGCTTCACATGTTTGTACAGAGCGCCGTGGCGTATAATCATTTCGTACACTGAGGTCGCTTGCATGCGGCAAGTGCAATCGAATATATCAAAGAACTTGACGCCGATCGCCGGCTAAAATCGTGGATATTAGCATTAAAAGCGTAATACTGCTACAATAACATCTGGATTGCAGTGGAACTACTCACGTTGGTAGTTAAGAAAGGCGATGCTACCTTCAGAAACGTCCGAACCGCTAGATACAATGATATTATGAACATACAACATGAATTATACAACCTGATGTTATGTGTTATGTGAGCAATTTTGTACAAACTTAGTACCCTTAGAGGGACAGCTTCTGTAAGGGGTAATGCAATCTTATTAGCAATGAAAACTCCAAATAAGTCTTGATCATATGAATAGCCACGACAAACTATAAAAGATTGCACTAACGAATACAAGTTTGATTAGAGGGGCTGAGAACTACTGAAGGTCCGTTCGTTGAGTATACGAAGAGCCTGAAAAGTGAAGCAGTTCTCAGAACTTCCTATACAATAGTGAAGAACAGCACAAATTCAGATCTAAACCTTAGCGTGCGATACGGAAGAAAGTTGAGTAAATCATTTTGAGCCTGAGAAGAGAGTGGACCGAAGTAATGATAAAAACTGTAAATAAGGTGTGTGAGACCAATATAAAGATTGCCTGTTAGAGTGTCCACCGTTTGCTTTATTAATCTCTTACACAGACCATTATAATCTTATCGAGCTGAAGTAGGATGAGAAGTTTGTCTATTTTAAGATAGTTTGATCTGCTGGATCGTCTACAAAGGCTTAATGGTAGCAAGGGCTGGCACCATCCTGGGTGGCTGACAAATCTCCCAAATGCGCGCTATAGACCTTACTCCTTATTACAATCAGCATTTGAGCCCTAAACTTCACATTTTGGTGCAACAAACGAGGAATTTTTCTGTCCAGGAATCGCATTTTTATGGAAGAGATTTGCTTTCAAGTTTAAACATTTTTAAAATATTTTTTCTAGTTTTTACGCACTGCCACGGTGTAACGACAAGGGATAACGTACGTTAACAATAAAATGTCCACCTTCTTATATAGGACAGATTTCTAAAAACCTTTCACTAATACCATTGCGTGCCAAATTTCAAAAACACAAGATAATACAATCATCTGGTCTCCGGTGAGCAGACAAACTGCCGACCGCGCACGCAGAGCAGATGAGGCCAATGTTTTCGTTCTGGCAGGCCCTGGGTGTAGAAGGTTCGCTTGGTGGCTTTCCCGGAGCTCGTCGGTGCCTTCCCAAAACTTACTCGGCTTTATCGGCGGAAACCGCTTATGATAACCACCCGCTGTTTCTGCGGCATTTCGACAGATCCTGTCCACGCAGTCGTGGGTATACCTGGCGTTTCGACAAATGCTTGCCACGGCAATTCGGCTCACCGTAAACAGAGATCAGCCGCTTATTCGGTCAACCTATACGCATTCTAAGACTCAACCAAACCGGATCCGGTGGACTTCCTTCATGGCGAATGATATTGTTCTGTTGTGTGGTAAACAGCGGGAAAGGCGCGATAACCGCGACGATATTGAGGAAAATCCAGTGGACGACCCGCTCGCTCTCGCCGGAGACGGCCAGGTTTTCCTTTACACCGGTTTCTCGTTCGACCATTGTACACCTCATTGGGTCGCTTACTCCGTAGTACACTTCACTCGCTGGCCCATAGCGGTGTTAACTACAGTGAGACATGTTCCCTACGGTATAATACCCAGCAGAGCGAAGTATTATAGGCCACACCTAATTGGTCATACTTTAAATGCGATTCAATCCTTTTGTGTCTCCTGCCGTAATACGATATTTTCAAATAACGTATCAGTGGTTCTACGTAGTTACAAATCGGGAAGTTTTGAAGAAGATCGGTGATATTATTGGATTTGTTAAATAAAGAGATATTGTCGTGGAGCAGGGCTCGATATGTAAGCATTTTCAGACGACGTTGTCAACTCACCATGGCAATGAAACATTTGTGGAAATTGCCTTATATTTATTTTTCATGGATCAAAGGAGCCAGCTGTCATTCGAAGAATAAAGATTCGAATCTGTTGCATCTGGGAATATGTTAGCAGCGAACCAAATTGGTAAACGTATTTAGAATCCTGACAATTTTTGCTCGAACAATAATAATGAATACCAAAACGTACGGTAATTGCATCTCTTACTAGAATTAAAAGAACCACTAGATTCTACAATAGAACATTCTGAGGCCTTGTTTACAATGATCTTATAACGGGTTAATCACTGCCCAGCTGAAATGAATCATGAGCTTCAATTTAGTGAAATTATAAACGCCTAATCTTTCCACGCTAATAAAGTCATCTAAGACCTAACTACGTTTCTAAGCTAACCGCTCATGTTATACGGCAATTATGCACAATTCCTTGGGGAAAATGGAACAGTATTTGTCCTTATTACAACACACAACCCACTGGACAGCTATCGTAACCGTTGAAAGGGAGGATAATAATTGACTCTTTTTTGCACTTTCTCAATCAGAGTACGCGAACGACTCCATAATAGATTTAGGACTCAAGAACGACATGGAACTTTGACGCGGCATTTGAGACTCGTTTTTGTTAAGTGATCTACCCATTTTTTGGACCAATGCCACCATATTATCTGTCATTGAGTAATCATTTTAAGACGTACATCCTGGCATTAGTCAGCAAGATAATATTGTTAATGAGCCAGTCTGTTTATTAGTGACCATATTTGTCTTAGCGAGGCCTTTTCGTATGAATCGGGTGTAGTGACTTCCTCTCACCTTTGAATCGAAGTGAAATCGATGTTTATCCACGGAACATCGGCAAGTGAACTCGAGTAAGCAGTCTTCGAACGACCTTCGAACAGTTCAAACATCTGAATTTAAATTTAGTTCTCTAAATACTGCGTAGAGTACTCTGACAAGTAGCATGCCACGATCGTTACCCGTATCGCCCTACCAAGAACAATGGATAGGTTTATAGCGCCGTACTTTCGTCAAAACCTTCGGTATGTTAATTAAAAAATTGCCTTCTTATTAACACATCACACTTGACCGTGATATGTATTCACAAGTTCAGTTGTGATTACTCACAGAAAGGGTCATATATAGAAGGCGGATTATATGCTCAAATTAAGCCAGCGGAAATATGAAATAGGAGCACCTGAAAGACGTTTGTTACAAGTGATAACTTGATATAATATGCACGTAGAAAAACCCATTGAGCCCTCTTAAGGAGATTTTGAGAGATCTTAAGAGAGAACGATACAATGCATTAACACGACAAGCTGAAAATTTTATAAAACAACCTTTCCTGTAAATGAAACGTGTATTTTACACATTAGTAATCTCATGAAAGTAAGAAAAACCATATTGAAATAACGTTCACAGTTGACGCAAACCAGGATGCACAATTGAATGATGGAATTTGCAATAATTAGTGCAGTTAAGCGTGTGTTTCACTGATCCGCAGTTTCGACGATCTTTGTTTCGAAGCCAATTTCGCTTTATACAAGTCTTAAGATTTCCATACCCTAATATGTGACCGTAAATCACACACTTTGACTGAAGGTGCACGAACTTAGCCACAAACAGCCAAAATAATATTTTTGAGTAAGTACCTCAAATGTCTCTCGCTCAATACCCAATCTCTGGCAGCACTTACGTACCAATATATATATATATATATATATATATATTCAAAACAGGACCTCGTAAAGTACTGAGACGACTTAAGTCAAATTTTAATGCCTAAGTTATTGAATGTATATGGTGAATTGAATTTGTTAGATGCCAAGGTTAACTAGCTACTCGTCCCAAACAATTGGGCCACACAACCTGCCGTCAGCTTTACTAAGCAGGACTTACAAGTGTACTTCTGAAGTTTTTACTTTCTGTCGTAGTGTTCTTGCTATTTCCATTTATTACTTTTCCAACGGTCGGAGAATTATCTTTTTTCTGCTAATGCTGGTCTAAAAAATTATAGCAAAACAATCATAAAACAGCTTAGTAGGGCATTTCTCGACAATATATCACTATAATTGATGAGAGCGCTATAACAGGTTTGCAGTAACTTTAATTGTTTCGCTTCAACAGCCGAGACAGAGTAGGTGATCGACCGGTCATTTTGCTCCTTCGTTACCTTTCCAGCAGCTAAACGTGAATTTCCATTTACAGGCTTCTAGCGGCACGCCGGAAGTCATCAGACGTTGTTTTGTAGGTGTTGCCGTAAAGACTAGTGTCGTAGGAGACCCCTTTAGGAAGAGTGATTAGAGATGGTTTAGCGTAAGAAGTTGTTTTCTGCACTGAAGGTGCGCGATATGAGATGGTTTTGTGGACGGCAGGAGCCCCGATGACTGTGGTGGTCGTGGGTGCCGCGTAGGAAATGGTCTTTTGAATAGTCGGGGCTGCAACAATTGTGGTTGCGGCGGGTGCAGCGTAGGAGATGGTCTTTTGCACGTCGGGTGCAGCGTAGGAAATAGTTTTCTGCACGCCGGGTGCAGTGTAGGAGATGGTTTTATGCACGCCGGGTGCAGCGTACAAAATGGTGTTGTGGATGGCAGGATCTCCGACGACTGTGGTGGTCGCGGGTGCCGCGTAGGAGATGGTTTTTTTGATAGTCGGAGCTGCAACAACTGTGGTTGCGGCGGGTGCAGCGAAGGAGATGGTCTTCTGCACAGCAGGCGCAGCGTAGGAGATGGTCTTCTGCACGGCGGGCGCAGCGTAGGAGAGGGTTTTATGGACAGTAGGGGCTCCAAAGACCGTGGTGGTCACAGGTTCCACGTAGGAGACAGTTTTTTGAGTAGCCGGGGCCGCAACAACTGTGGTTGCGGCGGGTGAAGCGTAGGATGTGGTCTTGGCGGTAACGGGAGCGCTATTGATGCTAACTTCACCAGTATACTCCACGTAGGGGCGATTAGACGTGTCTACCAGAGTGATCTCGGCGACTTGGTCTTCACCCTCGTTGATGAGTTCAACTTTGGCGGGAGGTGCAGGTCCTCGGGTGATGTTGATCAAACGAGCAGCAGGACTGGGCGGCTTCTGGACGTTGTACACCTGGCACATTGCAAAGTTTTTCCAACGTTAACATATATGAAACATCGTTTTCCTTTCTCTATGTCAGCTAGAAATTACTGCAGTGCTCACGCTTCTCGATTACTATTCTCGATATTATCGTCCACCAAAAAACTTTAGTAGTGTCTGTAGTGTCATCGTATTAACCTAAAGTATATTCAATATTCAAGATTTCTTATTCTATATGGCCCTTTCTATGATAAACGATATACGTACTATGAACAAACGACATACCTGATGGCCTTTCTGAAGGGCAACGATGTGCTCGACCCTCGGGGCTGGAGCAGCGTGGTTGATAACACGAACTGTAGCCTGTTGATCAGTGGGGGCAGCAAAACTAACTACCTCAGACGGTTGCTGGGGCGCTTCCTGGATTCTGATCAGCTGCTCTGGACGTCGGTACTCCTCAATGCGCACGTCTCTCTGGCGGCTGCCGAGGTAGATATGGTGGAGCGCTGACTTAGCCGGCGCCTGGGCCACTACCGTCTGAACTGGAGCAGTTCTATACGAAATAGTCTTCTGGATCGTAGCGGGCGCCACGACAGTTGTTTCTAAGGGGGCCATAGGGGCTGCCGCAGCGTACGAGATGGTCTTTGACACACTGGGAACGACATAGTTTGAGATGGTTTTATGAATAGCCGGTGCGGCGCCGTACACTGTGGCGGATGGCCCTGCCCCATAAGAAACGGTTTTCGAGAAGGTGGTTGTACTCGGGACAACTGCATAAGTTTGGCCAAGGACGTTGCTTGTCGCTACATTAGTGTGCGCCGGCACGAACCCGCCGAAACTTGCAGCTACGACCCCGGATAGTGCTACGAGTGGGTAAAATGCCATGATTGCAGCAGATAGGCTTGCTCTCTCCGAGGTGATCGAATTGAAGGGGGCTTTTATAACGCCCGAGTGAAAGAGAAACCCAGTGGAAAGCCCACTACTCTTTCCCTGATATCCGGCACAACGGCTCGTAGCAATCAGAGATCTTGAACGGCCTTCACCCGAGACGCAGTGGCATATCGTACATCGAACTTAGAAAAAGAAAAAGATCTCAGACTGTCAACAACTTCTGTGACCGGAAAGATACTGTGGGAACAGCATGTATTGGCTCAATCGATACAGAATTGTTGAACATAGAAACCTGTTTACATCAACGCTGAAGAAAACTAGGTGGTATTGATATCCGACGAACATCAGCAGCATTTTTGCTTATAGCGACTGCGCATGCCCTAATTATAAAAGTCTGGTTTGTTGAATTATTAATGGTAATGTTAATACTGATACGATCTAAAATTGGTTGAGCTAGCTGTTCGTTGCAGTGTATAGTTGGGATAATATTTCAATTGAGTTATATTCACATGACACAACGAAGATAACCCCTAGGCACAAAGCCAACGTACACTTATGACTGGTTGACCCAAAACGTATGAGCAATTGGTCACGCATGTGATATGCATTTTATACGATTTCAAGTCGCAGAGACTATACAAATGCCTACCGAACTCTAAAGACTTCCTGGTTCGTATAATTTGTAAACCATTTGTAATAAGCTCCAAATTAATTCACTTAGGGAGGCAGTTAGGATATGAAGGCGTACGTCTAAGTTATATTACGTAGTTTTCGACGCTGCCTCAAGGAATCGATGCTTATTATTGTTCGGAGATTACGCTTGAGGTTCCGCACGACATCCTCTATAATGGTCTCACATACAATTAGCTGATAGTTAACTATTTTTTGAGCCACGCGGGATTAACAGCTTCATTGATGAAGTTTTATCAGAACAACTTTATTTCAGCCCTAGCGACGTGAATTAAAACTTATTGTTATACGCTCTTCCAGAGGACAAGGTTGAGAAATGCACTGTTTAACACACTAATCAATGGGCCCCTCTGTCTCCACCGCCAAATGGCTATCATTCATGTCGTCGGTTTGCACCTGCTTTGCTAGTGCTCCTTTTAAATAATAAAACAGTATAAAGCACTAGCATAATGCAGATTTAGTTAAGCGTCTGTCCGTACCGACCATACGCCAGCTTTTCAAACGAAAGTGGTCGGTGAAAACGAATTAACGACATTAATCGCTACCGGACTGCATTCCGTACACTATGACGGTGCTGCAGCCTGTATATCAACCTTGTGATATACAACGGGCCGCCGAATTCAGCAAACAATTTAGCAAACTGTTGTACGACCAAAAAATTCCATTTTCCGCCCAATGGTCGATTTTGTCTACTTCGTCTTCGTAATCCTTTGAAGCATAGAAATTCCTTAGTATTATCGGCATCAGCGGTCAATATCCACCATATATACACATTTTATATATATATATATTTATATATATTGATGATAAGCTGTCCTCCGGAAGAAATCGGCCCTCGTATTCGGGTCACGTCAACCAACGCGTGATTCAGGGTTGAGGTTCAGTCTGCTCTGTTATTTTCTTTTGGACCGATTCCTCTTCGTATTAAAGAAAACGAGCGTACGTGGCATCCAGCGACGTTTATACATAAAGTAAAATAAAAACAAAACCAATAACGCAGCCCTATTTGTGTAATTGAGTAGGGGCATATGTAAAAGCAGTGGACGAAAGCGAACAGGGTAGGCTAATCTTGCATTACCGAATTATGTGAAGCCAATAAAGTAGCTTCTAGTGTAACGTACCAACACTCGATATCGTGGTAGAGAGAGGAATGATGCAGAAGAAAACATGTGCACTTTTAAAATATACATATCAAATGTATGCTTATATAATGTTGGCACGAATAGATGCTTAAAGGTATATGGGCCATCTCCTACGTTCTTCAGCACGTTTTCCGAATGTGTTCGGTTTTAACGGTATTGCCCTGAATCCTTGAATGTGTTAAGTCCTAGGACGGTACATAAAGACTTAGCAGGCATTGGGTAATGTGAACTTAACATAGACCACAGCTATGCGCATTTGCACTCTATGGAAATTGCACCGTAAACGAATTAAACATCAATTAACAGTTTGTATATTTGCATAGAAGTACCATGCCGTTATAGTCTGGCGGTTTGCCTTTTTATGCTGCAGATGTTGTCTGTGCGACATTTTAGCCGCCACAGGGCTCTAACGCGTAAGCGTAGAATTATGTCGAGTTCGAACGAAAACACCTGAAAAACCAAAAGGTAGTTACAGTTCCATATTTGTTATGGTACGACTACCCTATAACTAGCTAGAAATTTGAATAAATAAGAAAGAAGCATTGAGTTTTGTTGCCGCCGCATAAATGAATGACAACCCATTAGGTTGCGCGCTCGCAGTACGCAAACTATTATTACTGCTATAGGTGTGCGAAGTTGTCCTTATATACGCTGAGCTGAAAAATCCATCGTACTATATAAAAACTGTCTACTAACATCCGCATTTTGAAGGGCATTGATAAATTGATTGGTAAAATGAAGCAACGCGATACGGCAGACGAGGTCAACCGACGCCTGGCAGATCAACTTCCCTGCAATGTGATCTCGTTAACACCAAGCGTAATAGTGACACGCTCGGCCGACGTTTGGACTTGCTGTTACGTTCAGGGAAATTAAATTGCTTATTTTTAGTTGAAGGGTATATGTAGGTTCTCTGTCATCTTCTCTCATTAAATCTGCTGAGAAAAGAGAAAAACCCGGATTTTCACTAAATGCGCCTGTCGCGATTGAGTTTGGCCCAGCCAACGTTTTGTCTAGTAGCGTCATAGAATTTGGACCCATGAAAAAAAAGTAACCTGTATGGAAGCCAAAAATGCTTCTTAGAGAATTAAGGTATAGAGGGAATGGATTTTTAATAGTGCTCTTTGTGCTCAATCTTATCAAAATCTGCTACCTTATTTTTTCTCTACGCCTGTCCCTATTTCGATTTTTGCGAGAAGCAAGCTTATAGAGACAGCTCGTGCTTCTTTGATTCTGCTTTGATTTAACTCAGACATTATTTTGGCTTGTGCTTTTTATCAGGCCATTATTCACAGAATGGAGGTTATACTTCCGTTGGTTTCCCGGGAATAACGATAATATTTTACATGGAAAATCATACTACGGTTACCAGCTGTTAGGAATTGTGAAATATCTCGATTACGTATGCTTGCACTATCACACTTTGTAACGTAATAATTTTGTATATAAGGTCAACTGGGTATATCCACGATCTCTTTTCGATTTCACTTGACACAATTGCGAAATAGGCATGCAAATACGAATGCGAATATATTTTTAATTCGTTTTGTTTAGGTTATGCACTCCATGTGGATTGTAATGTCGCTTTTACTTTGTTGTGTACAATTTTAATAGACTAAATCATTAATCTGAGGTACACCGTTTGTAACACCGGGGCAAGAGCTGCTTTAGAGAGAAATCTGTCGCATAGAATGGAACAAAAGAAAGGGTTGGCACGCGCAGTGCCTTGTTGGCTGATGCCAGCCCGTGAAAACTAGATATATAAGCTTTAGGAGCATAGCTTATGCAACTCTAGACTTCAGATTACCTTATGACATACTTATGATTAGATGGAACCCTTAGTGAAAATATATCTTCATCTTGGAAAAATGAGAAATATTTTCTTATAAACTATTTCCACGAAGAGATTGTCTAACTAAAATTACATAATTAGCCATTCAAATCCCAAATATAAACATTGCATAGTGCTTATCTGCGGAACTTTCATTGTAGGTTCAAGGATACTTTGGCAGATTGTTTCACAGTACTATTCGCTAATAATGTTCACCGATATCCAAAAAACAATTATGTTTTAAATGGTTTTACCCGGAGTAACGAGGTGTTATCACGATAATGGTATCGGCTTTTTAAGACGCAGTGAGTTCTTCGTATTTCATTTGTATTTAGGTATCTATTCGAAATTATATGACGATAACACGGCGTAGGTCCTCTTTCGCCACAATCTTTTTATTTTAATTTCCATTTTCTGTTTTCTAAATCATTAAAGAGGAAAGAGTAAACAGTATAGGAAAGTCTTCATCAACTAGAACGTGCGTAGCTGATGAGTGGCATTTTTCAGTGAAATCAAATATTGTTTATTCAAGCAAGGTGCATTTTTCGACCTTGTTAGTTTATAAGACTTAATTCCAACTTGGCGAAGCATTAAATATGTTCCAAAAGAACTCGGATATATATATATATATATTTTTTTTTTTTTCTAG
Source organism: Tropilaelaps mercedesae (assembly GCA_002081605.1). NCBI lineage: Eukaryota > Metazoa > Arthropoda > Arachnida > Mesostigmata > Laelapidae > Tropilaelaps > Tropilaelaps mercedesae. The sequence continues at coordinate 1,594 of MNPL01032564.1, read as the reverse complement.
AAATTTATAAAATAATTTGTGATTGAGAGTGTTAAATTTTTTATTGGAAAGCTAATGTCTCGAATATTTATTACTGTATAATTGATATATATTATAACTAATCTCATATGTAGACGCCTAAGTCAATTAACAAGTGTGTATATGGTATTTCATTTGGTTTGACTTGGTTCAAAAAATTAATCGTTCGGAGTGTTTCACTACACATGAGGTGATTTCTAGATATTTATGCAAAAACGAAAACATAGATTTTTCAGCATTCTAACTATTTTATTGGTTATCTTGTGAATGACAACTAATTTAAACCTTATCTTCTATTTTTTTAAGTTTAAGTTTAATCTTAATAAACAAATTGTTGCATCTGGACTACTAAAAATCTATATTTTTTTAAAACTGACCATCAGCCAACATTTAACGTCCACGGTAGCAGATTTTTGCATTACTTCGTAAGACGGACCCCATATGAACGTAAATGTGCACCGGCGGGGATCGAACCCGTGCACTTGCGTGTCTCCTCCAGTCGCAAGGCGCATACGAATGCACCAAGCTACCGAGCTCGACGGAGTACTAAAAATCTGTATGGTGGACATCATGACTGTTAGTTGAGCACCTACGATTTTTTCCTAGCCCAGAGGCGACTACTTTGTATATTAAGCCCCTATTAAGATTAAAGAAAGTATCAAGAGATAAACGAAAATATAACGTAGTCATCATTCACGCCAA